>JBAMYA010044620.1:0-12326 GCA_037176975.1 Arrhamphus sclerolepis
ACCTACCTACCTACCTACCTACCTACCTACCTACCTACCTACCTACCTACCTATCTATCTATCTATCTATCTATCTAATCTATCCATCCATCAATCCATCCATCTATCTATCTATCTATCTATCTATCTTTTTTCTCACAAAGACCATGTAGCTGATAAACTTTTTTTATTTATCCCCTATTTATTTAAAGCATGTACATAGCAGTAGTTGAAGAAATAACAGCCTAGTTGAAAAAGAAAACAGAAAAAAAAGAAGAAAAACTAAGCTTCGAACATTACTCCACAGAATTGAAACTCAGGATGCAGGGAGTTTCAGGCTTCAAGGTCCTTGTGCTGAAAAAAAGAGAGAGAAAGAGATAGACATAGGGAGAAAAATACAGAGGAGAAAGCACATCTAAATTACACATAAGTTATGGTGAGAAGGGATGC
Source organism: Arrhamphus sclerolepis (assembly GCA_037176975.1). NCBI lineage: Eukaryota > Metazoa > Chordata > Actinopteri > Beloniformes > Hemiramphidae > Arrhamphus > Arrhamphus sclerolepis. Next base: position 430 of record JBAMYA010044620.1, read on the forward strand.
TAGACAAGATCCAGGATTACAGAACCTAAATTTCTTTAAAAACAGACTATTAGGTACAGCTGATTCCAAGGCAGCCATGATTTTTACACTTAATATTTGCAATTTTTGTTCATAAAGAAGCTCATAAAGTCATCAGCAGTTAAATGAGATGGGATACATGACTCTGTGGAGCTGTAACTCTGAGTCAGCCTGGCAACAGTGCTGAAGAGGAATATGTGGTTATTCAGATTTTCTCTAATTAATGATGAGTAATACGTTTTCTTAGCTTCCCAAAGAGCTCTTTTATACATTACCAAACTATCTTTCCAAGCAAAATGAGATTCCTTTAAATTTGTAGAGCACCACTTTCTTTCCAGCTTTCTACATTTCTGTTTAAGTCTCTGTATTTCTGCATTAGAAATCTAATATTTAACAAACCACATTTAAATGATTGCAACAGTTTCAGAAACACGTTTCATTCTGTACATCGGAGTTTCTCGTTTACTGGTTGTAGGAATCTGGGAATTTCACCAAAATTCTTAGCTGGACACTGTTTTAATTTCTTTGGTCTTTATTAGACTCTGCAGAAAGCCTCCTCAAAATGGTGGAGAAGGCAAAACATGTTCAAGGACACCTTCCCAATTATCGCATACTTCTCCTCTGATAACACATCAAAAGACCATGCGTCCAACACAAGCAAACCCTGCACATAAAACATTTTCTGATTGGATACTTTGCATCGTACTAGACCTCAACTCTATTAAACATATCAGGACAAAAGGACAGCTAAAAATTAAAACCATTCAAGTCCAAGGACGTCTTTGACTTTGACTCATTTCTTTTGGAATTACAGAATGACTGTACATAAATGTTAGAAAATTTTCACTTCAAAAGATACACTGAGTCAGTCAAAAAAAAACAAAAGTCAGAGCAGTTGTAGTCTCCCTTGTAGTTGGTTCTTTAATATCATTCAAAACATGTCAGAATAAGCATGCAAGCATCATGCAAGCTCATAGAGCACTTTAAGACAGTTATATAAGCACACAGAACAATGAGGACATATAAAATAATTATGGGAATAAAGGATAACGGTTTTGGACATTCATCAGTGATAAGAGCAGCAGTGACTTTTCTTTGCCAGTGGGGGGCGGTAGATTGCTGTTGAGCGCTGACAGACTGACAGGAAATACAGAGAAGAAGAGCAGCAGGGCGTTTTGTTTTGTTTTGTTTTTACGTCCTCTATAGGTGTCAGTGTCAGTCAGGTTTTTTTTCTGATGATTTTGGTGTGTTTTCTTTACGAACAGAACCATTGAAAAAAAATACAACAAAGCTATGAGGCTACGTTGACTTGCATCGGTGTTTCAGTGAGATCATGTCCGGACTTTACTCACCTCGAAGATGTTTCCCGTATGTTTATACACTTTTCAACCTATACATACGGAGACACCTCTCAAAACAACCCCACTCTGAGGAGAACATCAGGAGATTTATATCGGAGAACACGGAGGTGGTTGTAGGTCAGAGTCTGACGCCTGAAATCAAGCTGAGATTATTCACTCCAAACTGCAGATTCTGGAGAGAAAAACCTGAACTCTGGCCTTTTGATGACCCTTACTGGGCCATTTACTGGCCAGGAGGACAGGCACTCTCGAGGTAGCCGCACAATCCCCACCATAAACAAAGTTTTTATTGTGGGATTTTCTACTGCCAAGTCCTGTCTCGGTAGGTACCTCCTGGATAACCCAGAGGTGTGTCGGGGTAAAGCGGTCCTGGACCTGGGGAGCGGCTGTGGAGCCTCAGCCATCGCTGGGAAACTTTGTGGTGCTGCTCATGTAGTGGCCAATGACATCGATGCAGGTGTGAAGGAATAATGATCCTTGTGTCATTTTTATTTTTTTTTAGTTTTGTCATTTTTACATTTCAGTGCACAGCTTGCATCATACAACACAAAAAGCTTCTAAGTGTGCTGCATTTCAAAGCTGCATAATAGTTTATGTCAAAAGTAACTACAATTCAGAGCAAAATGTTTTTTTGTTTTTTTTTTTGTCTCTTAAAATTATAATACTTAAGGGGAGGTAAAAAACAAACAAACAAAAACTGTTTAATTCAAGCAGAAATTTTCAATACATGCAGTAAAGGACTCATCACTCTGTCACGTACAAATGACCTAAGAGAGTGGTGAGAGCTGCAGGGAGGAACAGTGGGTTGACTCAGCGCTCCATAGTGGATGTGGCCCAGAAACAGATGCTCACATGGGGTTTTCTGTGCTCCATGGTCCTCCCCCACCGAATCCACCAAATGGACTATTTATCTCTTCTGCCATGTCGTAAAAGGTCCAGAAACCTGCACTGCAGCTCCTCAACATTACCAAGAATCTTTTATCCAAAGAGCCATTAAGCTGTTAAACAAATGGACACTTTTTGAAACCCACTTACAGCAGTTTGTATTTATTTATTTTTTTAAAGACCATTTGCACTACAGTTTCTTTGCACATTTGTTCATTTATTGCTTTTTCATTTGTGCTTTTATATCCATGCTGCTGCTGTTAAAAGTATGTTCAGTATGAGAGTGATGTAGTCTGAATGACACTAGAGGAAATCTTGATTCTTCAAACAAATGTTTGAAAAAATGCCATGAATTGTAGGAGTGGGGTAGTCATGATGGCCTACAGTTTATTCCATGTGCGCCCCTCCACCAAGAGTTCCAAGCGAGTCTCCTGCTCAGCATCCTTTCCAGCATTGAGCTGTTTGTTTGTTTTCTTTTAAATCAGGCCAGTTGGTCAAAAACAAAAAGAAAACTGTCTCCTGTCTTACATCCTGCCTCTCCATTAAATTATTGCATGAAACAGGACACAAAAAAAACCTCTAAAGATCTGATCTACATGAGAAAAAAGAGGCACATCCTCTTCTTGTACAATCAGTCAATGCATATAAGAAAATAATAATAATAAAGCAAAAGTGTTGTATATTTCCTGTAAGGTGTGTGACGTGGTGAAAACCAGACCGGGTTGATGACCAGGCTCTGGGCCAGTGGTTGAAGTTACCTGGTCCATGGACCGGAACCCGTAGATTCAAAATCTTCGCGTGACTCTTTTTGCTTTTCTAGGTTTCTAAGTGTCTAAACTGTTTTCAAGTAAATATTAGACGTTGAGTCAAATAACTAGGACAGGAAACAGCAGTCTTTAGTCAAGTAGAGCTTCTTTATTTTCCTTTGCAGAATCAAAAAACCCTGAGTTGTCTCTGCAGAGAGAACTGAACATCAATACAATTACAACAGGTTTTATACCATCAGCTTACCTCATGTGGGGGCTGGATATTACCAGCCCCCTTGTTTACTTTTCTGCTAGTTCAGGCCAGTTTCTAATGGTGTCAGAAGGAACCATACTTTCCAGTTCTCAGCGCCCTTTGTGCTGAGTTGGCACTAATAGTGTCTGATCTGTTCACAACATGTTTTTTTTTTTTTTATTTCACAACATCTTTTTTAAAACTTATTTTGGTCTTACAGCTTACACTGTTCCCAAGATGCTTATTTCACAACATGTTCTTTTTAAAACTTATTTTGGGGCTTACAGCTTTCATTGTTCCCAAGACGTGGCAGTTTTAATGTTTAAAAATGATAGCAATCCAGCATACCTCTTTACACTTCTGTAATCATTAACCATCTTGTCGGCCTGTACTGGAGATTGGAGTACTTTCCCTTGACACATCAGGGCTGTTCTCATGCTTGAACGGTCTGGGAATAACATAAGATATATGTTACATACACTATTTTCTAGGCATATAAGTCTTCACATTTCTATCATTTTAGTATTGCAAATTTAAAAGAGAAAGTATTTGTTTAAAACTGAGGAGAGTAGGATCAGAAACAGTTATTTGAATGGATTTCAGTGTGCACATTTTTGTGTGTAGAGTCTTTAACACGAGTATTTTAGTCCATGTTGTTTACAGTAGTCTAATAATGAAAAATACATGTCAAAAATGCGCAACCTTGCATGTATCAACAATAATATTCTTGAAAGAATGATACAATGTGCTATAAATTGTAAGCCAAAAACACAAAAATGTGCTTGAGTGCATCAGAGTCTAGGGATCAGGCATGTAACATTCTCTTGTTTTAAGGCAACTTATTCCACCCTCTGCTCCACATCCACTTTTGAGCTGCACAATGTATTAGTTCTCTCATGAATGCTCACCTCTTACGTCATTTGTTTTATGCTACCAAACAGCCTTTTTCTGAACAGAAGCACATGTTTGTCTTGCAGTCTCTGCAGTTGCAACCCACATGAACTGTGAACTGAACAGTGTGGAGCCAGCAGTCTGTGTGACCCACAACATGATTGGTTCAGAGCCCAAGGGCTTCAACTTGATCCTTCTGGGTGACATGTTTTATGATGAAGCCCTCGCCACCAGCCTTCACAGTTGGCTGGACCGCTGCATCAAGGTCGATGGCACCAAAGTCCTGATCGGTGATCCGGGACGAGCTCAGTTTGAGGGGCACCACATCCGACAGTTCCTGCATCGCCTCGCCCAGTTTGAGCTACCTGAGCGTGTCAGGGAGGAGAACTACGGCCTGACTTGCAGCAGTGTTTGGTACTATCATCCTAAATTCTGAGCAATGTTCAGTTTTTAAAACGGATGTCACTCCAGAAGTATGAAAAGCTCCGATTACTTGAATGGCCATCATAGACTGGCTCGAAAAAATGCTCAGCTTTGGAGCAGATAATGGTACCGTTTTGGTTTCCAGAGCAAGATGACCACTGCCTTTTTTTTTTGTATGTACTTCCATCAGTTATTAATAAAATCACAAGTAAGAAACAAGGTCCAACCAAAATCTTGATATTCTTTTATTTTGTGGGCATCCAATTTTTCGCAAAGTTTAATTATACAAATTGTGCACACAAGATCAGAGTTGCGCAGCTCCTGTCAAGATTGCTTCAAGCTGAGTTCAGAAGATCAGGCTTTAATGGTGATGTCACAGAAGTCGAGTTGTTGTGGAAATATGTTCTTTATATTTTCCATGTCTTTTCATAAACTTTTAATTCCATGGCATGAAAGAAGCTGGACATTACTCTGCAGATCATGCTGCAGTGGCACAGGAAAAGCCTTATCACAATGGATTTAAAGGAAGAGAGAAAGAAACAGAGAGATGGGAAACCGTGTCCAAGGTAGTTGCTGGTTTAATCATTTCGAGTCCTTGCAGCTCCTGAGACAGTCGATGTTTTGTCTCCCAGCAGCAGATAGCTGAAACAAACTACACACGCACTTCTGTCTTATGAAGATCAGAAGTGATTATTCAAACCCATATTGTATAAAAAATATATATATTTCTACCACAGTTCCCTTTATATCGTGTGCATGAGATCATCTTGCTTGATTTCAAAACATCTTACTATGGCACATGAATACCTAAACTAATCTGCAAAGATAAGATACGACTTTAAATTGACCAGCTGAATATTTTGGAGGTGCCCGTGTCCTTCCAGAGATGCAGTTTTCTACTGACACTGACTGGTATGTAGAACTTTGTTTTCTACTCAAGGTCAGCAACTACCTGCTCATATCTGATTTCTAACAATAATAACCACATGCAAAGTCATTTTGACACATGAATAAGAAAAGCAATGCATTGGAGCACACATGCTTTTGTTATGTTAGACTTAAAATAAAAAGGATTTTTATTTTTTTTTTAAACCAGAAATTAAATGACCATCATCTGCGTCTTCCTTTGCCACACCTTTATGTGTAAAACTTGACTTCAGATTGGAAGTCAAAAATCAAACACAAGGCAACAAACTAAAATCAGAGAACAGCAATGGACAAGCAAAATACATTTATTAAGTCAGATATCAAAAATATAGGCCAAACAATGCATGAGCTATTTTGGAGCTGACTCACTCGCTGTCTTGGAGCTCCATCTTTGATTTGCCATGGGGCTCCTACAAGACCTCACTCACGTTCCCGTTTATTTTTTACAGCGCTAGTTGGATGATGCAGCATGAGGGCCTTGCCTCACAGAAAGAAGGTTCCTGGTTCAAGACCCCACAGGTTCCTTTCTGTGTGGACTTTACATGTTCTCTTCATGCTTGTGTGGATTTTCTCTGGGTACTCTGGCTTAATCCCCACTTTCCAAAAAACATGAACGTTAATTAGTGTTTCTAAAACAAAAACACCCTTAGGTATGAGTGTGAGTAGTTGTTTGTCTGCATGTGGTGGACTGGCGACCTGCCCAGGGTGTACCCCTTCCTTTCACCCAAAGAGAGCTGGGATAGGCTCTAGCAGACCCCATGACCCTGCACAGGAACGCGCAGGTATAGATAATGAGGAAGGTCACTGCTGCCATTTGCTGGAGGGGGGCGCTGCTGAGGTACATGAATAAGAATAGAGAGTATGCATGTGACGTCATAGAAGTCGCTGCGGTTACGCCCCACTGAGTGGCAGAAAGACGGAGTTAAGCAGCAGCGTTGGCTTTAATACTGTCTAAGCTTCAAATTCAAAACTTGGGGAAGAGCCGATGTGCGATTGATTGTGCAAACGGGTTTGTAAAGCAGTTGGAGTTATCTTTTTACAGGCTAGTGTAAGCTAAAGAAAAGAGAAGCAGATGAATAACTGTCTTTTTTCAAAAGGAAAAAGAAAACCTGCGCATACAAACAATGCTTGGAGGAACATCAAGTCTAACAAATAAACATGATAATCTGGAAACTCTTTACTGAAAAGTATTTAAATAGTTTTAACACAACTGTCAAGTCAGTTTATATGTGCTTATGTCTCACTTTCCAACCTTAAACATGCAGCTGTGGAGAAATAACCAAGGTAATGGCAAAAAACACCATAAAGCCTCGGTTTAGAACAACAACGTGAAACATAATTAACACCTGTAAAATGTGTCAAATGGCTCCTTTGAATGAGGTAACAGTTCACAAGCAGTAGTAAGTAATTTAGTTGGTAATTTTCAGGTTTTGCATTGTGTATTTTCTCAGCGTTGAAATCAGATACATATAAATGCCAGGATACACGATTTCTGGCCACATGTTAGTGGACCTTTTGTTCTTTGGTAGCTCATGTGCGACAGTATCGAGTCCAACTGTCCTTAATTTCATGTCATATATATTTCATGTCAGAGGGGAAAAAAAAAAAAAAAAAATTTCATGTCATATTCCACTTTTTTCCAGGTCTCATGTTTACTACTTGACTCCACCATGTTGTGTTGAGGTTTGTTATTTCTGCTCTCTGATATCACTGGTATGTATGTTGTCATTACTGTTCTTATTTTCATCTTGTTTTTCTGCCATTATGTGACAGATAAACTTTCTTACTATTTACAGTTGTAGCGTCTGCTCTATCTGTCCTCACAGGGCTTGTGTAGTTGTCCTTGGATGTCTCCCGTGTGATTTCTGTTAATGCGCACTCACACAGGAGTTTTCCGAGAAAAAGTGCATTTTAGTAGCCATATTAGGAAACACATTCCAATCTAGAGTAAATATGAGTTAAGGAGTTCAGCTGTTCATGTCTTTGTCCTTGAAATGTCAGAAGGGAAAGAAAACTGCTGGGTTGGATGGATATCAGGAGATGTGCACACGCCGTGACCAGGCCATCACGTTGCAACGGTCTGAGAGGCAGGAGAATTTGTCTAACTGAGTTATTAAATTATGCCAGCAATTAGGGAAAACCAATCAGAGAATAGCTGCAACTATGATTTATGTATGAATGGGAATAACAGTCTATAAAAATGGTATGCTGATGATCATAATGGTCGTCCTCCCCCCAGGAACACGTGTCGACTGGTTTTTCTGATGCTTGTCTTGCTGAGAATAAAATCTTTGTGTGCAAGAAGTCACCAGAATAGCTAGAGAAATGACCCTGGGTCAGAGTTAAGAGGACGCTAGTGTGTTTGGCTGCTGCTTCTCACTCTGAGGCATCTTTGAGTGTCCGAATAAATGCAACATAAATCGAATTAATGAATGTACATCATTATAAATTAGTCAGCCACTTCAACACCTGTTCCGCCAGACAATCATGTGCATATATCTAGAAAAGTTTGGAGGAAATTTGAATGTGACTGCCGATTTGATTCAGTACTGACATCAGTGGAATGACTGAGGTGGAGAGCAGCTGGTTTATGTCAAAAAGTCATGATCTGCAAAGGATTTTTGCAACAAATGGTTGCTAATTTTTAACTCTACCCCTTTTTTTTATTGTTGAAATTTGTGATTTTTAGAGCAAAAAGTTCAAATTATACAAAATTTGTAATTTTACAACTCTTGTAGTTTTATGCCCAAATGCTGCTAAAAGTTTATATTTTTCAAAAAAAAATTAATTTTAAGTTTAAAAAAAAGTCACAATTTTGTGATATTTGTGGCAGTATGATAAAAAGACTCGATCTTTCAAATTTGCAATTTTACATCAATTTTTTTTCAATTTGTGATTTTACAAGAAAAAAAACATGATTTCTTTTTTTGTACAAAGTCTCAGTTTTATGATAAAGGTCCCGATATTTGTAAAATTAGACCTTTTAGGACAAAAATGTACTTTTATGAATTTTAGTAAAAAATTATTTTTTTAAACTAAATTTTATTACAATAATTGTGAATTTTTTGAAATTTGAGATGTTATGACAACAATTCACTTCTTTTATTTTATTTTACAATAAGCCCAGGGACTAGCAGGAAATCTGACAGCATGGCAGGTTTAGAAAATAAAGAATAAATAGCCATTTAAAGGTGTCATCAAGTTTAAATCCAGTTTTACCTTGGCATCAATATCAGTATCAATATGTTTATTATTGTCATTGTAACATGTACAACAAAATTTTAAAAAGTGCCATCCTTTTTATGCATCAATAAAAACACCGAATAAATAAATACATAAATGTGTATCTAAAATCAATCAATACAAATATATCATAAAAACTGCTCATAATTTAAAAGTATTGCATGCGTGTATAAACAACTGTAGTTTGGCAAGTCAGACACGCAGTGAACCTCAATCCTGTTGTCACCTCCTTCATATGTAAATTTCACAACTTAAATTTGCAGCTGAAACACGATCCAATGTGAAAACCTGCAAAGGGTTTCATCACAATTTAGATGGACTCATTTGGATCCTCCCCCAACTTTAACTAAGACCAGCCCACTTTCTGCTGGACTGGTCTGAACCTCCATCTGAAGCTCAATTAACTTGTATGATACAAAGAAGGAAAGTCAGTTTGTCCTTATGATTAAACTTGTTCTTTTCTTCACTCCAGACTGTTTCTCCATCAGCATCACAAGCCCAACCTCTAAGCTCCAGCACATAAACGCAAATATTTTGACGTCAAACAATATGCAGACTAACTGTTTCTGTCGGGGATTGTCGCTCACCTTCCAGACCTCCGTACCACTTCCATGGTGAAAACACCTCCATCCCTGCAGAAGGCACAGCAGTTGCTGGTGAAGTTAAAGCTCTTTTTCTGCAGCTTCCCACTTTAAAGCGCTGCATCTCTTCTCTGTATCTTGGCATGTACTTGATCCTTTGGTCATCTGGTTTGTAGCTGTCATGCCTCCCCCCACGGCTCCTGCTCTTGTCGTGTATCAAAAAAACTCAATCAGGCAAATGAGAAGACAGGGATCCTTTTTAATCGTAGCTCAGGGCTTGTATACCCCTCCCACAACACAGAAACCAACATTCCAGAACATATGTGACGCAAACACTTTTGGCAGCACACCTCACTGACATATCATCCTGACTTTTGTCTGCACATCCTCTTATCATCCTGACCCAGACATCGTGTTCTGGACTTTATTCCCATGAGGACCAACGACTTATGAGCATTCCAATAAGTTACACAACCAAGTCAAACTCCTGATATTTTCTCATACTCTCCCCATCCTCGGTGGTGGGGAACCTCTACGTCTGTCTTTGGCTTCTCAAACAGCTGATGCTGTGGTCTTTTGCTGGCTCCAGCCAAGTTTGCATTTTTGAAAGCTGGATCTCTAGAAGACTGGATTGTCTGAGCGATGGTGAGTCCAGGGTTTTCTCTGAATCATCTTCACTCACCAGCTTTGAACTGAGTTTCTTCAAACTGCGTCTCTCGTACATTAAATCATACAATCATAAATATGGTCAATATCAGGATAAACTCTAACAACGTCTGCAGGTGTAACTTCACAGCACAACCAATCAGAGCATAGTCAGTTTAATCATTAATAAGCACACCAAAACTGCTTCTTCTCATGACAGAGAGAATCATGGAGATTTCATGGGGTAGGTGTAAAAATGCACATAGGCATTTTATTTAAAAACAATATTAAATTTCCTTTGTAGAGACCTTGAAAAAAAAAAAATCTGCCAATTATAGCACTTTGTGGAATCTTTAACAGTAGCCCAAAAGGTTAATCATGAAGGCGCCAGAAACATAGTTAGCATTCGGTCTGCAGAGTGTGAGTGTGTGTGTGTGTGTCTGGTTCTCCCACTTTCCTCAGGCTTTCATGATTGGATCCAGCAGGAGCTCATTACCTACAATCAGGAGCAGTTTCCTGCAGGCAGACGCCAGGTGACTTTCTCATCTAGTGTGTTCCAGTCTCTCAGCTCCCTGAAGGACCAGCCTCCTTGTCTCGCCTTGTGTCCAGCCCATTGGCCTCCTCGCTGATCCTTCATCGACTCCCCTGCAAAATCTTCCCTGTTCCCCCAGCATCTCCAATCAGCTGCCTGTCCACCCTCCAACGCATATCTGCTTCCACACATTCCTGGAAAGGTCACCATCCCAGCACAGAGGGCACCATTCACTGCAAATCACCGCACCTGCACACCGACTCCCCCCACAGGATTTCCTCCTCGCTATAAGATAGTAAACCAACTCATTATCACTCTTCACAACTTCATACTCAGCATTGAATTAATCAATCCCTCTTCCTCCAGTGCCGCTACGACCCAAAGGCCCTGGTGCTGCCAGATTTCTTCTGTTGACTTTTCAATAAAATCTTTGAACCCAGCTCTTGTGTCCGTAGTTGCTGTCTGCATAAGAGTCACTAACTATAATTAACTGAAATGTAGCAGGGTTAAGATTGGTTTGTTCACTTTTAATATTTATTTTCTGTTACTTCCTTAGATTGTTCTGCATAGCCCTCTCTACTAAGTACAGACTTGGCATAAGGTACAATCAACGCTTGGAAAGGATCCAACAGCTGAGAAAGAATACCAAAGAATTTCTTTTCATGCTACTCCATATACGTACGTAGGCTGCTTGTTGACAGAACAAGGGAGTATCTAGAGTTGTCTACACACATTACTGAGCAAAAGTTTTAAAGCACCCCACTTTTTACACTTTGTTTTATTGAAAATTATGCAATTTAACGTCTCATTGTACTCTGAAATGAGAGCATAGGAAAAAAAATAAACAACTTAAGTTTGGGTTTCTTAAGCGCCTAGAGATGACTTGTTGTAAATAGGTGCTATATAAAAAAATTGAATTGAATTAATAAAAAAGAAATAATGGAATCAATTAATGAGCCAACTTCTTTTTCAAAGTAGTGAACTTTGGTAGCTGTAACAGCTGAACACACCAGTGGGATTCTTTCTACAATAGAAATTAAATATTTTTCAGGAAGTTCCTACAAATGTGTGGTCCTTGTAAGGTGCTTCACTTTGTACCCTTAAAAGGTTTTTTTTTATGACACTAAGATTTAAAATATGTTTCAGTTTTGGTTACGTGCTTTTTTTGTCAACATCTGAAAATTCACTCGTTACCTTTATACAGTTTTTAACTTTTCATTGGCGTCAGGAAACTGTTAGGATTTTATCAAATGATTTAAAGGTAAAGATTCCACATTTCTTGGGGTGGCCTCTCACCGTCCTGTTTTTCTACATCCCTGGCTGTTTCAGACTGTTTGGGGTTGCTGACCTGAGTCTCTCATTATTTGGGTAAAGCAATGCACAGGAACAGAT
>JBAMYA010044621.1:0-12326 GCA_037176975.1 Arrhamphus sclerolepis
TATATACCATGTGTACAATATTAGAGATGTTTATAGGATGCATATGTGAAAGTAATAAGCACATTTAGTAATCTTATTCATATTCACCGCTTCTGTGTTACAGCCACAGTTAAGTGAAATGTAGCTAAGGTTTGCTGAATCAGAAGTGAAAAATATTTATTTATCTTTTACGTAATGGTAAAGTAGTAGCTTGATAGGTCAGACTCACATGTAGACTGATGTAGGCTCTGAAAATTAGACATAGGGTTTCCCCATCCAGGAGGCGGCACCAACGACTGGTTTTCTAACCATACGCAGCTGGCTAGCACTACAACCAATCAGAGCAACAAACAAGGTGATGCATTCAGAGCAACAAACATCAACGAGAGCATGTTGTGGAGAAGCAAGACTATTGTAAGAGTAAGTTCATCAGATGTCTCTTACTATTTGTAAATGAGCTGGATCTAACGCTCCACAACCCCTAAGAGACTGTCACGGATGCCTGAGTCATTAACTGTCAATTTCAACGCTCACCCCCACCCCCTCCACACTCTAAAGAAAAAAAAAAAGGCCTCCTCTTTATTAAATAGACATTAGGAAAGTCTTTCCAGAATGCTGTTAGAGTCCTGATGCTACCTCATCCCCCTTTTTGTTGCCAAGCAGCACAACAGATTTGCTGCAGTTTCTTTTTTGCTCTCTGGTAGTTTTATATTTGGAGTGATTAAATAAAAAGACTTACTTGTCTCCCATTTTCAAAGTTGTCAGAATTTCTCTGAAAGGTCCCAACTGTGGGTTTAAGGTTGCTCCCCGGTTTATCTCTCAATGAGATACGGTCAGACAAAGTCAAAGACTTTCAGTGCAAAAAAGGAACAGAAGAGAAGCCAGAGAGAAAAGGAATTTAAGAGCTTAAACAGGAAAAGGAAAAATGTTTTACAAAGTCAGATGAACTCAAAAGAAAGATTACAGCAGCCTGAATGTTGGAGGGGGGTGATAATGCACTTGACATCAGCGTCTGCAGATTGTGAATAATATTTTCTTTCAGTTTAATTATGAAACAGTCAAAATATAACAAAAATCATTGAAGTCTTACTAGATTAAGTCATTTTAAGGTACCAAAAATCATTCAGCATAAGCTGAAAATATTCCTCGGTATACCTACAGTAAAGTCCAAAGTTATTTGTACACCTGTCAAATACAAGGAATTTCTTAATTTTCTCATTTACAGATTATTTCACCTCAGATTTGATATAAATAGGACGTGGAAGAAAGTCTGGAGCCATGACCAGTTTATTCAAGTGAAGTAACACCGTTGAAGGTGTTTATTTAAACTTTGACAAAAAAATCACCGTGTCCAAAATTATTCATTCCCCAGTGATACCAAGACAAATAGCCATATGATGTTCAAACAAACCATTCCCTTTAAGTGTTTAATTCTCTCAAAGGTGTTTAATAGTATTTTCAAAGTTTCTGAATTTCTTTGACCAGTTTTCTGACCATAAAAGTCAACTTGCTTGTGACATTTCAGTCATTTTCAAGTCAGCACAAAACTTACGATGGAAAAGAGCAAAGAACTCAGAAAGGACTTAAAACCACATATTAGAAATGTCAAAAAGGAAGAAAAAAAGGATACCACAAAAAAGTAGTACCAGACGTTTAACACAGTGAAAATGGACGGAGAAGGAAGTCACTAGTGTTTCCTCGGCTAGCCAGAAAGATCAAGCGAAATGCAGAAAATAATTCAATGACAATTACCAGGGATGTCCTGAAGGAACTGAGTGAAAGTGGTTTGACTATATCAGCTGGTACTGCACCAAAATGGTCTCTATGGTCAATCAAGAAGGACCCCTCTGCTTCAACTAAAGCAGGTAAAAGCTCATCTGACCTTTGCAACGAAGAACCTAGAGAAAGATGAAAGCTTCTGTTCTGTGGTAGATGAAATAAAAATAGAGCTTTTTGGGCAAAGAGATGTGACTTTCATCTGGCGAAAGAAGGCTGAAACCTACAAGCCAAAGAACACAGTCCCTACTGTGAAATGTGGAGGTGGAAGCATCATGCTGTGAGGCTGCTTTTCTGCAAACGGACTTGGCAACTTGGTTAAAGTGGAAAGCATCATGAGGAAAGAGCAGTACATCAAGATTCTTGAAGAAAACCTCAGAGAACCTGGACCTGGGGAGCATTGGATCTTTCAGCAGGACAATGATCCAAAGCATACGGCCAAGGTGGTCCAGAAATGGTTCCAGGGCTGTGATATTAATGTTATGGAGTGGCAAGTCCTAACTGAAACCCAACTGAGAACCTATGGAACGAGCTCAAGAAACGGGTGACAGGACGGAAACCCTCCAACATCAATGACCTAGAAACTTTTTCAAAGGAGGAATGGTCCAAAGACAAGCTATGAATAATTTTGGACACTGAGATTTTTTGTTTTCACCCTGTTAAAGATGCTTCTTTACACTTTATATCTATAATGAATTGGTTAGGCTTCATACTTTCTTTTCTGTCCTATTTATATGAAATCTGAGGTGAAATAATAATCTATAAATGAGAAAATTAAGAAATTTCTTGTATTTGACTGGGGTATGAATAACTTTGGGCTTGACCGTATCCTTTTTTTAAAACTGAAATCTAATTCAAATCATATGAATTCAATTCATTCAGCCACTTCAAATTTATTCACTTGAATTCAGTTCCATTCAATAATTCAATTGAAGAAATCTGTTCAACACAGTTCACAAGTTCATTTGAGTTCATCTGAGATCAGTGGGTTTTGAATTGTTTTGCTTCAGAATCGGAAGTTTACGTAATGTCCAAAATCCTCAGCTTTAATAATCAAGTGGATGGGGCCACTTAGAGAATACCACATCCCCAGTACACAGATAGCCCCTGAAGGTCCTATTCAGTTCAAATTGCCAATTCAGAGTTCACTTTATTGGCAGCGTAGAATGGGGGAAGACATGCAGCAAAGGGTCATAAGCCGGGACTCAAACTCATGACTGCTATAGGCGGACTGTAGTTTTGGTACATGGACTGCCTGTTTAAACCACTGGACTACACGGCCCAACCCACTCTAATCAAATCTAATTTTTTCATTGAACTTACAGCAACTTACTCGTAGTACTGTCAGAAAGGTCTCTACTGTAATGTCTTTTTTATTACATATGATATCATTGTGACAAGTAACCTGGAATGAGATAAAAGAATGGTCACATAGAACTGGGCTTTGGGGGATGATTGTTAAGTACTTGACTTCAATTCCATAAGTTAGAACCACGTCCAGTTTATGATTGCCGTGGTGAGTGGGTCCCTCCACATGCTGATTGAGTCCAACTGAGTCAACTAGAGCAGTAAAACTAGAGCTAAGGCTGTCACTCTCCACATCCACATGAATGTTGAAATCACCAACTGTGATGATCTTATCTGCCTGGAGATTTGAAATAAAGTCTGAGAAATCAGAAAAAAATTCTGAATCAGGACCAGGAGGACAGGGCACAATAGCCAGGAGAATTGGTGCTTGTGACTTTGACTACATTTATGTAGACTTAACACCAGGTTTTCAAATGAGGTATAACTATGTTTTGGCCTAAAGTTTAATGATAAACCATAATTATAAACAGCACCTACACCGCTCCCTCAGCCTGTGCTTCTAGGAATATGAATATAAGTATAAGTATTCATTACTAATATAAACTTTTTCCTGCAGCTAAGTTTCTGTAAGACAGAGAAGGTCAAATTGGTGATCAGTGATTAAATCATTTACGAAAAAAGCTCTAGAGGAAAGCGATCTAATATTTAACAATGCACATCTGATCACCATGTCTTTGTCCTCAAGTCAATTTACTGATTATAATTGGAATTGAAATGGAGGGAGTTGCATCTTTTCCATCATTGGATTTAGATTTGTTAAAATTTGGATGGTCTTCTTGATTTGGATGGTCTGGGGGCAGACACAGTACTAATGGGGTAGTGGGTAGGTGACTGTTCTAACTAAAGCAATTTAGGACCACAACTCTGCCTCCTGGTCTGGACTCTGGATTGTCAGAGTTTAGGACTATCAATAAACTTGTTCAGATAACTGGATAGGAGAGCCGCTAAATCCAAAGTGGGATGAATGCCATCTCTCCTAATCAGACCAGGTCTTCCCCAGAATGTGTACTAATTAATAACTAGACCCACATCATTTCCTGGACATCATTGTGGTAGGGGTCTAGAGAAATTATGAATTCCGAGATTGATTTTGCGTCATTACACACTGACTCAATATTAATTTTAGTGTCCTCTGACCGGCACAGTCAAATGTCAGCATGGATTACAATTTCACTAAATTGATGTTTAGCTTTTGCCAGCAGTTTCAAATTTGATTCTGTGTTGCCCGCTCTAGCCCCAGAGATACACCTGACTATGGTCGCTGGTGATGAGAACTTGACGTTTCTAAGCATGGAGTTGCCAATTACCAAAGTTTTCTCGTCCTGACTTCTTGCCTGCAAGGGAACTGCTGGGGGGCTAACAGGAGTCCTAGCCTTAGCCTTGGAATGGTCTGCACCAGTTAGCAGGGCCTGGCTAACTATGGGCGCTACTGTTTTAGTTTCCATAGTGCAGAGCCACGCTTCCAGATTGCTCAGCCTTGCCTGAAATAACTAAACTACACTTAACACAAACACCACAACTATTAGAGGAGGCAGAGGAATAACTAAACATGAGACACACAGAGCAGGAGAGCGCTGGAGAGGCTGAGGGAGAAGTCATGATCAATAGGGCTAAGCTAGGCTAACTGAAAACAAAGGGTGCAAAATGTATTGGAGACTATTGGAGCTACAATATAAATCTAACAACACCAAATTGATCAGGCGAAGGCAGAGAAGGAAAAAGTAGAAGACACCAGAACAGCATAGAGCAGAACACTACTGAACAACAGTGATGGAAGCAAAACAGGAAGTGAATACGCTCACCTTTTAATTCCAAGTTGCAAAATACAGCCTAATTTAAAAAAAAAAAAAAAAAAAGATAAATAAAAGCCAAAAGATAACAATTTATTTTTGATTGAAATTCTACATAAGTTTATACATTTAAATGTCATGGGACTGACTCCATCATAGTACAGAGTATCCCCAAGCCTGAGGACCCAGCAGACAGCACCCTCTCTGAGAAGTCATCACATTGGTGTCAGATCTAATAATTGGATTCCCATTTGCCATGTGAACGCACAGTATGTATACCAGACACCAAGTATATCCCACCAAGAAAAGAGAATGTGAATAGGCAGAGGGAAAAATAAAACATATTAGACAGCTAAAGATTTAACATTTCTGAAGCAATTTTTCAAAACGGATAAAAAAAGCATAAAAACAGAATCTAGCAATGTCATTGGAGACATTCAGGACTACATCATAACAATGTGCACGTCTAGTTTCAGTGGGACCTGGCAGAGGCAGCAGTTAAAACCCTACAATAAATCATCACTTTGCATTCTCCCTCAGGTTCAAAAATCCAATATTGAACATCTGAAAATTTAAATGGCTCAGTGACCCTTTAAGGCTAAAAGGAAAAATGTACTCAAATGTGATATTGATACTCTGAAAAGGAAAAATGCAGCACATGGCAAGAGGGAAAATACGGCTGATTGCTGTGCATAACCATACAGAGTTTTTCAGCATAATCTCACATTCCTGATATTCCAGGTTTATGTGACTCATTTGATAATAAGTATTATCTGGTGGCCTGCAGGGTACATCTTCACACATCAATAAAGGTGAAAAAATAGAAGTATTTGCTTTTTTATTGGTTGTCATGTTGTTCAATTTATTTTAATTTTCTACAACCTCCAGCAACATCATGCTTTTGTGAATTTAAATTAGTTGCAGCCAATTTTCAATGTGACCTCGCTTGTAAACGTGCCAAATGAGATTATACAAAAAAAAAAAAAAATGTGATTATGGCTTAAGACGTCACAGTTAACTGAACGATTCGATTTTAATTATTTGACTTATATGTGTGCTTTTGAAAACCCTGGGGCTTATCTGTTGTTTGTATGGGGCCATCAGGTTTGTGCATTTAGCTCCAAAGTTACATCATTTTATCATTACAATAATAAGAGTACATATCCTCTTATAATTACAATTTTATTCATCCATCACAGACTATAATTTTGTTTGTGCCACAACATATTCATCTAACTGTGACCTAGCTTGAAGCAGCAGAAACATGTTGATGTTTCTGTAATATAATGAAAACAGACATTACATTAACTGTTCTTTATAAAGAAAGTCTACTAGATGTAAACATCTCAGCTGATTAGATGAAGAGAGTTAGTTTCTCTCTGTTTTTCACCTCATACATTTTATTTCACTTCTTGCTTTTACATTCAGTTGATTGCACTAATATTGTGCTTTTGTCATCATTCGCTCAGGCTATTTTCAAAACTGTACTCCATAATACAAGTGGCTACTGATTTTCCAAAATGTAGTGAGCAGTATGCAAACAATTGCACAATCTGGAGTATGTGGAAAAACCCCTCAAACTCCTGTAGTAACAGGATGTAAACTAATGGTTCTGGTAAAAAATACCCAAAAGGTGTACTACATCCAGGAAAATTTCCACTCCACAACTGACCAGTCTAATTTGCATACTGTATTAATTGACTAATTAACTGATTAAATGCACCACTTAAGCAGGATCAGTCATGTGACCAGTATCATTGTATCGGGGTTCATAAACATTCTTACTAAAATGTTTTGGCACTACTCCATGACCACATAGTCCCCAAATATTTTGTGTACATCAGAAGATCAACTACGATGACATTTGGCATGGCCTGGGTCCTGGACTTAGCCAAGTGAACCAACAGATTGTTTAATACACATTTTCCTGCCATTGTGCTAATTTGTTCTGGGTAACCAAAGAAAACCTACATAAACATAGAGAGAACATGCAAACTCCACACAGAAAGACCCCTGCAGGTACCTGAACCAGGAACCTTCTGGCTGTGAGGCAACAGTGCAAACCACCGAACCACAGTGCTGCCATGACTGGATGTGAAATGAAATGTTTTCTTAATAATAAAATGTGGATCACCAGTGACCTGGAAGAGCTTCTCAATTAGAAAAAAAAGAGCCTTCGGGGAGGGAGACAGGGAATTGTTGAGGTCAGTACAAAAAGAACTGAAATTCAAGATCAGAAACAAGAGGGAGGTGTACAGGAGAAAGCTGGAGAAGAAGCTCAAGCAGAACAACATCAGAAATGAAGGATATAAATAAATAAATACACACACACACGCACACAAATAAATAAATAAATAAGAGACATGTGGTACCAGGGATGAAGAAGATCACAGGTTTCAGGCAGAAGGAGGATCAGATAGATGGAGGTCTGGTCAGGGCAAATGAACTGAACACATTCCTCAACAGGTTCAGTTCAGAAATGAGCTCAGCATCCTCCTCTCCTAGACCTCCCATCCTCCCTTGACCCACAGCTTCCCTGTCACATCTCAGCTGTCTCATCTTCTACCTCAGCCATGGATCTTGCTGCTGCTTCATTGTTGTCTCCAACCACATCAGGAGATGTTGGGCCCCCACCACCTCCCCTCCTTTCCATCTGTACCAGTCAGGTGACGAGGCAGCTGGAGAGACTGAACAGGAACAAAGCTGCAGGTCCAGATGGTGTCCTGAATGCCTGTGCTGACCAGCCAAGCAGGGGTCTACAGCACCTCTTCAACCTCAGTATGAACCAAGAGAATCCTCATCCTTCTCCTAATGACTACAGATCTGTAGCTCTAAGATCCCACATCATAAAAGTCCTGGAAAGACTTCTATTGGTCCCGTGAGTAAGCAGAGAAACACCTTCCAGGACCCACTGCAGTTTGCGTATCATCATGGGGTTGGAGTTGAAGATATGTACACTTCAATGAACCCACAGTCATCTGGACAGAGCAGACAGCACTGTGAGGATCGTGTTCTTTGATTTCTCCACACCATCCAGCTGTTTTACTGTGTAAGAAACTCCAGAAGACACAGATGGATTCCTCCACAATTACCTGGATTACTGACTACCTGACAAACAGACCACAGTTTGTGAGACTGAATGGTTTTATGTCTGATCAGGTGGTCAGCAGCACAGGAGCACCACAGGGGACTGTACTCTCACTATTCCTCTTCACTCCATACACCTCAGACTTCCAGTACAAGTCGGAGTCCTGTCATCCGCAGAAATACTCAGATTACTCTGCAGTTGTGGGGTGTGCCAGTGATGGACAAGAGATTGAGGACAGAGAACTGGTGGACCACTTTGTGGCACAATAATCTCATGTTAAATGTGAACAAAGCAAAGGAGATGATGGAGGATTTTAGGAGAATCAGGTTTATTTCAAATTGTATTTCCATCTTGGGAGAAGAAGTGGAGGTGATGGAGGAGTATTAATGCCTCAGTGTTCAAGTGGATGCTGTTTATGGACAGAGCAGACTTTATTTCTTAAATAAGTTTAGGTCCTTCAGTGTTTGCAGCCAGACGTCGCGTATGTTGTATAAGTCTGTTGTTGAGAATCAGAGCAGCATCAGAGCCAGTGACTGAAAGAAACTGAACTGTCTTGTGAAGAGGATGTTCAGGGTTGTCTATGATGTTTTTAATTTTATAAAGTTCCCTCCGTTGCACAATCAGCTCCAGAGGCTCAAGGACAGTCCCCAGAACAGAGCCAGCCTTCTTTATCAGTTTGATAGAAGATATGCAGCAGATCTGCACTGAAGGACCTAAGCGTCCTCAAGATAGAAAGTCTATTATGTCCCTTCTTGTAGACAACGTTAGTGTTGCGTTTCCAATCCAGCATCGAGGTATTTATACAGCTTGTGTGACATCATGGGGAAATTAAAAGAAACCAGCCAAGATATCAAGAAGGGAATAGTGGACCACCACAAATCTGCTTCATCCTTGGGTATAATTTCCAGACGTCTGATGGTGCCATGTTCTTCTATTTAAGGATGAACAGATTAATTTTGTTGTGGGGGTGTTTCTGTTACAGACTGGTACACTTCACAAAATAGCTGACATCATGGGGAAATAGCACCATGTAGAAATACTGGCAGGTTTACTTGTAAAGTGCATTTAAAAACAAAGACATGCAGTCCGTGCAAAGAGAAGTGAAAAATAAAGGAAATAGAAAACAGTACAGTAAAAGTTAGGTTAGAGTTATAATGCAGTACTGAAGCAACGGAAGATCAGCCAGGAATTTAAAGTTTACTTGCAAATGGGTCTTCCAAATGGACAATGAACCTAAGCATACCACCAAATTAGTTTAAAATCCTCTTATTATTCTGGCATTTAGCAAATAGAAATACTTTGGTAATCCTAACTGTGCTAAAACAGACAGAGTTTAGTCAGATTTAATGCCAAATAGTGAGAAAAACAAGGGTTGTGTGTAATATTATATTGTATAGTGTATGTAAACTTCTGGAATATGCTCTTTGGTGCTCATTGCGTTTTTTGGGGGGTGGGGGGTGGGGGGGTGGATTGTTGTCTGATCTTGTGTGCTTTTTTTATTTAAAGACCATGTTGGGGTGAGGGAGGAGCTATGTTGGCGAGCAAGGTGCACCTGTACTGGTGTACGTTAATTGCGGCAGTAAATGGGACAGTGATTCTCACCTCTTGATCCTTTCTGAATGGCATTCTACCAGAACCAGAGGTGCTTTTGGAGCCAGCATTTAATTACTTGCAGTGGCTGTCAAGTGTTAAACTGAAGACACAGTTGAACGTGAGCACAGCTGAGGTTAATAAAGTGGAGCTTAGCGCGATGAAAGTTGAGCTGAACTTAATGTCGTGCAGCTCCAGAGTTTGAGACATATTAAAACACTGTACAGAGGATAAATCCTTTAATTGCAGCATTTCCCCGAACAGCTCACTCACCAAAATGATTTTAGCTCCACTAATGGTAAAATCCTATTTTCCATCCACCGAACAATTTTGATACATATTCAGTGCACCCTCATGGGACCACTAACAGGAGACTGGTGGTCTCGTTCTTTTTTTTCTGCTGCTTTTGCTTTGATTGCTGTATTTTATGGTCCGCTTGCTGTTGTTTATCTGCATCTTTGTGAGTTCAATATGATGCAGCGGCTCGGGTTGTGGGTGGGTTGGAGTAACGATATGAGCAAGCATTATGTTTCCAGGGCCATTTTTAAAGTGCACTGAAAAACATGAAAATGGTGGTGGAGATTAAAAGGGGCACTATTTTGGATTAAGTTATTCCCCTGTGGCAACACTGCATATGTAATTACTAGGCAACCACTGTTTTTTGTTGTTGTTGTTTTTAGTTTTTACTACAGAAATGTCTAATAATATCATCCCCTGTACTGTATACTTCAGAAAATAACAGAAGTTTGAGGAATTATTCTTTATGATGAAATAATTCTATAAATTTAGATGATATGAACCTTTTAATTTTAGAATTCTAATCATGAAATCACACACAATCATGAAAAACACCTAAAGTAAAAGTGGGAGAATGACTGAACGATGGAGGCAAGTCCTGTCAGTCTGTATATGTGAGTGAAAAAGAAAACAAAATAGCATAACATAAATCTTTGGCTGCAGAAAAATATGGTCTTGTCACTTATTAGAGGCAGCCAGAGACCAGAGAGGCTGAGAGGAAGCACATTCATTTTAGATTATGTATAAGACATCAAGATGCACACCACTGGCTGTCCAACATACAATGAAAAAAAAGCTGAACAAAAAACAACCAAATAATGATGGATAGGACTGCCTGCAAATTGCACTGTCAGCTGGAATGTAGGTGTGAGGGACATTTATGTCCCACAACAAACTGAATGTAGAATCAGCCATGTCTCTGAGCAGTTTGTTCTGTGCAGGACTTTTGTTACCTGGCATTTTTGACAGAGAAACTGAAAGGTGCTACGTCAAGATCCTTAATTTTGTGTCAGAGGCAAATCCCTTGATTTTGTGCGTACTCGACTCTGGCTATTTGTACGTTTCTTATAAAAGAGAAGGGGGAATTAGGCCTAAGCTTCCCATTTTCTTATCTGCTTCCCCCCCAGCTTTTAACCTAACTCTCTTCAGCCACAGAACACAGTGGTTCTTTATCCACATCTAACTCAGCTACTTTGACTTTTAGAGCTACTATACCAATGTATATTTCCCTCTTTTGAATAGTTTCACATTTTAGGATCTACAATATGCATATTTGCTTTCTTACAGAGTCAGAGGGGAGCACTCTAACTCTGTACATGTTTGAGTACTGAATATAAAGCTGAAGCTACGTGTCATTTTTTTGCCACATGGCATAGAAACTGCAATGATACTGACAAAGGTTTATGAAAAAATTGAGAAAATAAATAACCATGTTATGCAGTGTGTTTTGACCTATTTTTTTTGGGGCCTGGCAAAAAAACAAAAAAAAATTCCCAATCAAATATGCTACTTTTTGTAGGCCAACTGTTCCCATAAGCACTGTGATAGGCACACAGCAACAGTAAGTCGCCTTTGTGAATCCTTTAGCATCCTAAGTAATTTAAGGCAAAATTCAAATCTGACTCACTCGCTATGAAAGCTGATGTAAAACCATGAAAAATTTAAGGACAAGAGGAAAATAAAACAAAAAAAGGGGGTTTCTTAATTCTTAGCTCAGATGCAAATGTCGCCAAAGGTGCTGGTGTGTCTGTGGATCCTAAAACATTGAATGTACGAGGCTGTAAATACGCCTATTTCTGTTGTTAAATTGGATATTTTTGAATATAGGGGTCAATGATTCATTTTGGGAGCCGAGCCCTAGTGGTCAGTCGAGGAACTGCACTTTCACATTGGCAAAATGCGAATGTTGGCTCTTGGTCAGGTTATATACACTACCGGTTAAATGTTTTAGGACACTCCA
This sequence comes from Arrhamphus sclerolepis, assembly GCA_037176975.1. NCBI lineage: Eukaryota > Metazoa > Chordata > Actinopteri > Beloniformes > Hemiramphidae > Arrhamphus > Arrhamphus sclerolepis. The sequence continues at coordinate 11,849 of JBAMYA010044621.1, forward strand.
GTTATTCCATTTGCTTTTAATTAATTGTGTGTGTTTTTTTTTGTTTTGTTTTTTTATGTTTCAATGATGTTCAATGAATAGCTCAAAATAGTTAAAAGGTAACGAGTAAACTTCCAGGGTTTAAGAAAAAAAAGGTAGGTTGACCCCAAACTGAAAAAAATAATGTATCAGTATCAAACAAAAAGAAAAAGCCTTTTTAAAGAAACTAAGCAACTTACATGTGCCACATATTAATGGGAATTTCTGAGCAGATTTGGGAAGAACTTTCTAAAAAAATATATTTCATTTCCATTGTAGAAAGAATCTCACAAGTGAGTTTAGCTGTGATAGCTGCCAAAGGTGGCTACTTTGAGTCAAACTTGGCTTTATAAATCGATTCCAGTATTTCTGTTTTCCACTTAAGTTGTGTATTTGTTCTATGCTTTCATTTCAGAATATAATTAATTTCAGAGAACTGGTGGTCCACTTTGTGGCATGG
>JBAMYA010044622.1:0-12326 GCA_037176975.1 Arrhamphus sclerolepis
CTATTCTAAATTCCCAATTTGAAACTGGAAACTCAAGGTTTTTTTGCTCTGGGTTGGTTGTTTGTTTTTTTTTTGTCTTTTTTTTTTTTTTTTTTTTTTTTTAAACGTACTTTCTGAAATAGGCCCCTGGGGGACTCCATTTGAAAAACCATTCACTTTGAATTATGTTTATTTTTGATATAGATGTTTAGATTTATAAACTCTGTAATTATGTGTGGAATAATGTTTACAAAAATGTTGGGATGTGTGAAATGCAAATAAAACCATTGATCAATGATTTATAAATCAAATCCTATATTTAACTGAAAAGAGCACATAGCAGATACAACCTTGAACCTGAGAAGAATGTTTGGGAAGATGGTGACAGCTGTGAGATATAATCTTAGGAGCACTGCGATATTTTACGTGTTATTGAAATGGCCTCAGAAACTTGAAGTTTGTTGCTTTCATGCCAGTAGTTTTACGTATTGTAAACACTGCCGCCATATTAGTCACACTTAAAGAGCATTTAGTGCTACAAAATGGAAAAATTTAACACAAAGAGCCCAAATTTATTTGGCAGCTGAAATAAAGTTTCAGATAAGAATAGAAAGTGTTCTGAAAGGCATCAGGCTGTTTTTATTACCAAAGTGGTTGGTTCAAACTCATCTCATTTCATTTTTGAATTTTGCTTAACATGTGGGTATATTTGTGGAACTTTAATGAGTGTATACCTATTTCTTGTATATTGTATATTAGGATAATCTTACTAAGATGTGTGTTCTCTTCTAGATCCATTTGAAGCAAGTGATAGAAATTCTTTTCCTTGGTGGTATGATTTTGTTTTCTCAACAGTTGAGTATTAAGCAGATGTTGATACTAATCAGCAGCAATATTGTCTTTAATTGCTGTAGGAATGTTATCGTGTATAGAATGGACTTCCTAATGCTGTTCGCATTGAGTTTTAAACTAAAAACTGCTGACCCACAATTTATAGTAAAATATTCATTTTTGTAGACCACCTTATGTTTTGTACTTATTTACTCACATTACCTACAGTACATAATTAATATGAAAGAATGCGGGGGAATAAAACATTTTATTTAAAACCTTTCAATCATTCAACTTTGCAGTGTAGAACTTCACAAACAAAACTTTAATCAGAGACAAGGAGGCCACATGTTTCAAAACAAACAAGAAAAACAGGCATCAAATATTTATGTCACCGTAACCTTTAAAGCCATTTAATGCCAGAGTGAAAGAAGCCTTCTTGCTGTAAAAAAATAAAATGAAATTACATTTATTGCCATGCCAACATTAGGAAGGCACAGAGTAAACAACTGAAAAAGAACCAGAATAAGAGGTGACACTTCAGTCTTGCTTCAGGTCAAATTTGCTGAACATATTAGATGATAACTTTTTGATTATTGTGCATTTCAATAGGAGAATCATGCACATTATCAGCAGTCAAAAGGGTGAACCTTAATAGAAGCTAACCTCCAGCAGATGTCAAGACAAATATAAGAATGTAAAGATATCCACATACTGTTTGGCACATACATGACAATATCTTATCCCCTATAATGTGACATACATCTTTAGAGGCTGCACTGAGAGACAAATTTTAAAAAAAATCACAAGTCTATTCCAGAGGATTGTTTACCTACAGGTATTACTGAGTTGTTGTTTTTTGCTTTTCCATCTACTGCATGTACAGAAAACATTCCGAATGACCATTATAGCTGAACGGTGCATGAACCAGGTCATCCACCAAGCTCAACAAATGTCCACTAGGTGGAGCTTTATCTTGCACTGCAGTGACAGTTGCAAAGTTATATTCCAGCAGATGGCCCTGCAAGATCCATCAGCTATTAGCATTTTACAAATATATCATTTATGCAGGTCACTTAAACCACTTTTAAACTCACCTCGGTCCCAATATTTCCTTTCCCTTGGAAACAACAGCTGTGATTACGCGAAGAAGCTTCTCCCCAAACAATAACTTAACTGTAGTTTCTTTAGATTCTTAGATATTTGCATTTGAAATTAAAACTACTGTGATTATTTCCAGTACTCCCTTCTCTGTTGCTAGTAATGCTTAATAAAACATCAAAGCCCTTGAAATGCATAACAAGCAAGAGTGTTTCTAAAAGCAATAAGCTGTCACGTTACAAAAAAAGAAGCTGCGGTCACATATTCCCTCAGCTCACAACGAAGCCCCTTTTTACATCCATACATTAAAAACTTATTTCTTTACCATTTGTCATAACTGTACTAGTGTGACTTTAATGTCTTTAAATCAAGCGGAGCTTTCTGATAACCGCTTAAAACCCACCTCATTAGATCTTCTTGATACATGTAGATAAGATGTATCATGTAGATAAATATTTCCAAAAAACACTCGGCTGTAAAGCTGTCTACGTGATAAACATTGAAAATATGATCATTTGAAATCAATTCACAACAGTGATATTCCTTGAATTCAGGACATTTTCCGTATATACTTGATGCCCTCTCTACATATGTATATAGCATAATACCCCTTGACTCATCCATTAAGTGGTCAAAACATTCGACATTACCACAAAGGTACCAATCTCAGACAAGTCACAATGAAGGCCACTACCTTTTAATTGAATGACTGCTGAGAAACACTGACTGACATAAATACATCTTCAATTCTTCTCTCAAAGTACAAAAGTAAAACGTCTTCAAGTATGATGAAATCCCATGAGATAGTCAGATACTTCTTGAATTGTTGTAATCTGCAAAAACAATGGCACTCGGACACCAGATGGTTTTAGCGTGGCTGCTTATTGCCATGCCGTCACACGCAGCTCCCCCATGGCATTATGTCCATTAACACACTCGCGTACACACACACAGCGGTGTAACTTTCACATGCAAACAGTTTCTGAAGCAGTCCATTTAAAAGTTTCAAGTGGGTCTCTAACTCAGATCCTGGTCATATCTCCCCTTGATCATTGTTTTCAGTAAAGGTCCGACCTGCAAAAAAAAAAAAAAAGTTTTTTTTTGTTTGTTTTTCCACCCTTTAGGATAAGTTACTTCATAGGATCGTGCATATAACATAGTTTTACTCACTGTCCTAAAAAGCACTTATCTTTTCTTTGTACTATATCAAGTAAGCCACAAATATTCACAGTAACTAGGTCATTGGGAGGGCCGCCATGCCCCCGAGATTTCACACAACAGGTGACCTAAATGTAGATTCCATGTAATGTTCTAGAAGGCAGTGTGGCACTCATGTCCAAACAGTACACTGATGATGGGAACAACTGCAAAGATTCAGTGCTTTCACCTCGTGTGGATCGCCAAGTGCTTCTCCCAGCATCTTCTCAATATTTCTCATGATGGCAACTTTCTGATGAGCTCGCAGTGGATATTCTATGCTCTTAGGCGTCGGCGCTCCCTGAACAACAGTCACAAAGGTTACAGAGAAAAATAACAAAGATGTTTAGGAAAGGGTGCTGGAAACTCAAATTATACATACTTTGTACCAGAAGTTTACTGTGATCGTCACTCCGCCGTTCAATAATGATTCAATGTGATGCCACCTGAAGGAAAAAGGGAAAATTATATTTATTTTTGATACACAGACCTGTTTTTTAAATAACAACCATCTCTCTGCTACTTCTACACCGTGCAAGCCTCAATTACAATTTTTCCCACAACTGTGAATGACAGTCGATTCCTTCTTAACATTAATGTGACTCTTTATTCTGAAGACTCGCTACATCCACTTCTTATATACTACTTTCAAATATCTGCCTTCTTATTTATTTTTTTACTTTTTCTACAGATGCATAAAACTACAAATGGCAAAAGTTCATAAGGAAATTAATTCCATCCATCCAATCAGCACAAACAGCCTTATCAACACTTTTTTATGACAATTAGAGCTCCATTATAGTCATTTCTTGTAATGTGAGGCTTTCAGCAACTCAATATCAGGTTGATAACCTGATTTTCTAAGTAGTCTTAATAATTTAGTTTATTCCTTCTTTTTTTTTTTATATAAAAGGCCATAAATAGGCACATCTTACCAATACATTGGAATGTAGAGCACATCTCCAGGGCCTACAACAGTTTCATAGCCAACAACATTTTTAAATTGTGGAAACTTCTCATAGTCGGGGTTATCAAAATCAACCTATGAATGAAAAATAAACAGTCAGTGCTTATGAACACATTATCTCGAACAGGTTTACTCTAACTTCAACAAAATATGTTGATTATAATATCATTTTCCATGAATCAAGTTCACATCATTTCATTTGTTTCTACACATCACACCTGACTCTGTCTGTCACAGGGATGATGGACAGGGTACGGGTAAAGACACTCAAACTGGTCTGGAGGGAAGAGGATACATCTCTTATGGCCTTTGATTTGTGCAAAGAAGTTCTGCTGTTCATCATAATGTGCTGGCGTCACATTGCCTGAGAGAAGAAAGGAGATAAAAAATGTTTTTTTCCGACGGTAACAGACTTCCTTATGGAGTAGATAAATACTGTGAGATATTCACCCTCCATGCCCACGAGCAGCAGGTTGGATGTCAGCTGTCCCCAGTTCCTCTCGGCTTGCTGCCTGTTGATCCAATTCCAGTTAAAACCAAGAAAGTCGACCACAATCTTCTTTCCCACTGTGTCATTCAGGGTCTGCTGGAGATAGACTCTTGAAGAACATGAGAAAAGAGACATGAATTATTATGAGCCACATTGTTTTCAACATGGAGAGCTGAGACCAACTTCTCAGCTAATTCTTGCTATAAATGACTGCAAGATATCAGCTCGCTTATATTTATTTACAACCTTTGGGAAGTAGTTTTTGTATGTCCTGCCAGATCAAGTCGAGTTACAGAAATAAGATTCTCCTTAATTTCACCTGTATAAATGCTTAGTCAGATGTGCCACATTTAGCACAAGCCCATCTTACTCCCAACACTTGGTGGTTTGTATTTTAAAGACTAAACTTACAGTAAATGCAAAAGTGAGACAGGGTTGATAAAACACACATGTAACATGTTTTACATCTTACCTATCATCTCCTCCCATTTCCTCCGTTTTATGCATTTTATCTACAAATTCAGAAAATTTCATTTCCATTCGCTGAGACTTGGGGACAAAGTTCTCAAAATTGGACATTTTCTTCTCATCGTAGTAGAGAAATTTGTGGTTTTCTGAAATGTAAACGGAAAAGTCTCCATTTCCGATGTTCTCCAGGAGGTATGGGATATCCCATTTTAGAGCCGGATATACCAGGTTCGTGTCTGTTAAAACCACTGGTTCCTGAAAACAGAAATAAAGAAATAGATCAGTACCGTACCATAACACAACCTTGTGTGTTTATTTCATACGGTTTTCTTGTACAAATAAAAGTGATTACACAATGTGTTAAAGGTGCAATATATGATGTTGCACTACTACAGCAGTAGGTCAAATTAATGAAAACAAGAAAAACAATCACATAATTTAGGCCCTTCAGTAACTGGTGGGTTCTGCTTTCTCTCGTGTTCTTTCTGAGCATCACCCTCTAAGTAAAACTACATGATGTCAATGCCATTATTTATGTGGTGATGGCTGCACAAAAAGCACATAAAACTTTGAGTTGCTTCAAAAGGTGCATAATTTTTTTACCCAGCTCCATAAAAAATTTGTTTGGATTTCATTGATTTAATATTCTGTATACCTGCTTACTCTCTAATCGACATTAGTAATTCACTAAATATCAGCAGTTTAAGGAAAACTTATTTCACTTTCATAGTTCCTGTAGAAACATGTCTGAAGACATTTAACCGTTTTTTGTTTTTTTTTGCATGAATTTATCAGGGATATTATTAAAATAATCTAGAGGGTTTTGCAACCAGATTGATTCGGAAATCGGAACATAACGTGCAGCCGAAGAGGCTTTGAGTTCAGTTATGTTCATCCAGAATCACTTCTGTTTTACTGGAATCCCTTGCATTTGATTCTACAAACCTCACAAACCTACTTATCTTGCTTTGTGTTGTAATCCCTTGATGAAACTTGTCTGTACTGATGTTTTGGTTTTGATGTTAATACGAAAAGGTACAATAAAGCTGATTTCAGACATGCACTGCTTTTCAACCAAACTGGTGGCAACTGAAAACCTCAGCAGTCACACAAAGGACAGGCACTCGCAGCAGCGAGTTATTTTAACTTGTGACCAGCTGTTGAGAGGAATCTGACAGACTGTGTTATGAAATAAATAACAGCACTGACCAAAGAAATTCTGCATTATGGTTTTATTGCAACTATTAAGTTCAGCACCTAGTAATTTTTGAATGAAAGAAAATTGTGCTTGCAAGTGTTTAATCTGTACCTGAAGCTGCTGCCATCTGCTCACATCAGTATGGACTATTTTTATGGAAAGTAAAGCTAACTGAAAGGCCTGGCAGAACGTTTTTGGTGATGCAGCCCCATTTCTAACAAAGAGAGACAGTGAAGACACATGGCGAACTTTCCAGTCTTTCACATTAAAAAAAAATGCAGTTATAACCAAAAGAATAAAATACTTTGAACACTGGGTATAATTCAAATATGGCAGAATGGAATTATTTTCAAATCTCATGAAGCCATCTGTTTTAAAATATAAATATTTAAAAAATATATATATTGGATGTTGTTTTTGTTTTTACGTATCTCACTTTCAACATTTTTCAAAATGTTGAAAGTGAGACATTTTACCATTTCATCCAAATTTTGGCTCATTTTTAATTTGATGACAGGAACACATCTCAAGAAAAGCTGTGAAATGGTCAACAAAAGGCTGGAATTTATAATAAACTTTTCAAAGATTTTGGGTGTCTCATCATCAACAGCACAAAGTATCAACAAAAGCTCCTATAAATCTGGAGAAATCTCTGTGCACAGGAAACAAAGCCAAAGAATTATTATTTTTATTTAAAAAAGTTTGTTTGTTTTAATTGGATGCCTGTGATATTCAGGCCTTTCTGTTATATAACAGACATGCTTGTGAAATTAAAATCTCTGCATGGGGTCAGGAACACTTCCTGAAATCCCTGTCTAAGAGCACAGTTTGCCATGCCAACCACAGATACAGATTAAAGCTCTATCCTGCAACAAGAGGCCAGACATGAACATGATCCATTAATGTCACCACCTTCTCTGGGCCGAAGTTAATTTAAAATGGAAGTGGAAACTTAAAATTCTTTTTGGTAACCATAGAAGCCACATCTTAATACGACTATCCCACTTATCAGCACCTGAATATCTAATGGTATAAAGTTGCTTTGGTGTCTACTGAATGAATGGTTTCCACATCTGGAAAGAAAAGCAACACAACTATGAGACCATTACAGGCTTATCTTAAAAGGTATGAACTGTTTTTAAAGCAACATATGCTCTCATCCAGATGATGCCCCCAATCTTTCAACAAACATGTCTTTGTAGTAGCAGAGTCTGAATAATGAACTGGTCTGCCTGCAGTCCAGACCACTTACCAATTGAAAAAAAATGTGATGGATTGAGAAGAAAGGAAGAAAGTATGCTAGAGTCTCCATTTTTGTGCCCTGTCCAACACTCAGTGGCAAGCATCAAACAACTAGCAGTTTTCAGTGAGATATGTGGTTCCTTACCTGCAGGTACATGCATCATGAAACAAAAACGAGACAAAGATGATCCAAGACAGGCTGAGCAGCTGAGATCCTGGATCAGGCCAGGTGGGTTAAATATTCCCCTGCTTGAGCAACAACTGTTACATATATGTGTGGTCTGTAGTTAAAAGAAAGGAGCATTCCTTGGAAGTAAAAAATGCCCCTTCCCTACTTAAAGAAAAACAAAAAACACGTTGCTCCTATAAAACAAAAAAATTATTTTCTTTTAAGATGGTATATTTTCTCACTTCCAACATTTGAAAAATAATTGCACTCTGCTAGTATTTATATTTTACAATGCCAGATTTTTTTTTCCATTTAGAAATAATTTTATTCAGATAATCATTTGCATTTAAAGTGTAAAAACATTGACTTCAATTTTTTTTGTCACTGTTAATTTTCATTATTTTGAATGTATACAGTAGCTACTTTTAAAAAATCAATGCAATGAGTCAAATCAATAACTACAAATCACAATAATTCTCTGTACATAAATGACCAACTTTTAAAACATAATTTGCCTCAACTTTGGTACTCATACAGAATATGTCTTAAATATACATTTTGGAAAAACTTCCTCTTTTTTTACGTTTAAATGAATATTAGGCTGTATATCCATCATCTTTAATTTAATCCAGAAACTGTTCTTTACGTTATTTCTGTCTAAAAAAAAAAGTAAACAAATATCTAGACACAAATTCCGGCACGTGAACGCGCACTACACGCATGTGAGCGGCGTGTGCACGGCGGCAGACTCACAGCTCAGAAGGTCTACGTGACTAACTGAACGTAGCACTCAGGGCGCGCCCCCGCCAGCTGCCTGCAGCGCGCACACTGCACCTACTCTCCGTTTCATTGTCGCGGGATCAGTCTGGGACTCGGCCGAGGCGACAAATTACCGTGATGCCGGACCCCCAACAATGTCAAAGGACCGTTTTAAATCATGTCCAGCCTGTTTTTAAATCTGCATGCGCGTTTCTTTAGTTTATTTGCAGCAGACACTTGGCCACATGAGTGCAGTTCCTCTATCTTCTACGTGTTTGGCACTTGAAGAGGTCACTCCTAAAGTGAGCCCTGATATATATGTGCGTGTGTGTGTGTTTATATGTATATGTAAACTTCCATTATGAATGAAAGTACTAAAAATACTGCCTGAATTTGACACTTGAAAATATGATTAATAAGTTTCCATATTTAAATTTCAAGATCCTCAATAACCTTCACATGTACAAACTACTATCCTGGCCTGTGATTGAATATTGTATGTTGCCCTGCTAACCTACTTTGGCTGCACATTCCTCAATCTCATGACTTCTTGGGCACAGGCCTTTAAATCGAAACACATCCGAAGCTGTACATCTCACAGCAAAGACTTACGTGCAAAAGATCAGTCTCAGTGTTTTTATTTCACGCAGTTGCAAAAAAAAACAAAAACAAAAACCACAAAGCAAAAGCTCTAACTCAGCACACGGTTGAATGGCTTTCGTATCACAATGTCGAGTTCATTTCACAAAAAATGCATTCTTGGAAAACACTAACCAAAAGCCAAAACATGTTATAGTCTGGCACATAACAGTCACCAGAAGCAGAGAAGTACTTAAAATTAAAAATTCTACTTCTTTGTACACTTTGATGATTATGTGAATAATGTAGAATCTAACTTTCTATGTCACAAAATGATTTTAGTCTGCATTTGGATCAGACAGATGACCTTTGTGAAATTCAATCATAGGATCTGCACAGATCAATATGCACCGCAGCAGGAAGGTCAGATGTTGAGGTTTGTGTTGAACCATATCTTCAATCTGTCTAAAAATGTTGCACACATCACAAAAAACTATACAAATGTATTTCAAGAACCTTGACGGAAAGCTGAAGTGGGAGGTTTTACACAGATTTCAGTGAGGATATCACGCTTTAAAATTGCAAAATACGAAATTGGCCTTTTCAGAGGAGCCCCTCCTTGTTCACTGAGCAATTTTTAAACTTCCTTCCTGTAAAAGGACTAAATATATCAGGGTAAAATGAAGAAAGTAAACATGCTAAACGCATTATTCACAGCAAGAACATTCACTTCACAAGCATGTGTTTTAAAACTAGTTCATTTTGACAGATTCTGCAGCAGACGTTTGATAAATAACTGCTATCACAAAAGGTAAAACAAATTAACTGCATTTTCATTTGACATGCAAACAACAATCACTTTGAGGAGACTTGGAAATTACCATCTATACCATTTGTGTCTTAACACAGATAAAGGCTCCAGTTAAAATAGGCACGTAAAGAGAACAACAAGGAAAGAAATTTATCTTTTTTGAGTGTAAATGTTAATACCTGTTGTATGCATGGGCACCAACAAAGCAACAGAAGTTGCAACTGAATCGAAATAAGCTCCCAAACATAAAAGAAAAATCGTGCAAGTATTTGTCAAAGACGACACCAAAGCTGGCCCAGGAAAAGGGGGAAATCCACTTCAAGATATGCTGCTTCCTGCTTTTTATTAACTCGTTGGAAGGTTGCAACAGCAGGTGCCTTTTGACTAATCTGCTCCATGTCAAATTAATATTTAGTGTTCTACCATTATAAATAAATCTGAAACTGGAAACGTTAATGTTCTTGTGGGATGTGATGTGATGTATCTTGTGAAGGCTGGTTGGGGTTTAATCCTGAAGAAAAGATTTCTGGCGACGCTTGTTGCTATGATAATAGTTCACTTTCTGTATCGTTACAGTGAACTAGTTTTTAACCGAGTGTAAAACAGCTTACTGGGACAAGCGGTTTATAAATAGTGTTATGTGTTATTTTTATATATACATATATGTGTATGTGTATACATATATACATACAATATATAATGTGCGTGTGTGTGCATACATAGATACATTTTACCATACAGCGTAAATGAGACATGTTAGAAGAAAAAAAAAGTTGGGGTTACACTGAGCATCTTTTACCTCGTTGTTTATGAGCATCTTTGCCCTGGGATCCGTGTGGGACAGCCTGGGGATGGGCTTGGTTGGGAAGCAGTATTTTCGCAGCTGAGAGTCATCCCAGCCCCGGCTCTGGACGCCAGAATACGTCGCACCGCCTTCGCTTGTTGCCGCATCAGCCTCCACAACTGTCGCCGATGCCATGGTCGTCGACGACGCCGAGTAGCGGCTACCTGCGTTGTCCGTCCCCGCTCACAATGAAACAACCAGCCACTTCGTTTCTTCTTCACTGCGTCCTCGCAGATTTTGCGGCGAGCAACGACACTGTCGCGCCAGTCTCCCCCTCACTGCTATCAATGATTAAAGCGCATTTTTGCGGTTCCGTGTGTAGGTGTTTACACGCCGTGTTGACAGGCACAAAACAAACGACGCAAACTCAAAAACCAAAACTCATGAAGGCGGTTCGCTAGTAAACGCCTTCATTAATCTACAGCGCCACCTGCTGTCGCGGATGCCTCAATTCTTGTAATGATTTGTCACTACCACAAGAGGAAGCTGTATTATTTGGTTTAAAAGTACTGTAAAACTATGTCCCTCGGTAGAATTACTATCCACCATAAAACTCAGACATTTTATGAGCATTATATTTTCAGAATAATAATTTAATTTGATGTATAATCATGTCAACATGAAGACTTTGTGCTTACAAGAAGAAATGGCCTAAGTAGCTCCGAAACAGGTTTATTGTATAAAAAAACGAAAGAAATAATAGTGGACTTTAGGAGGAAAAGGCCTAACCCTCAGCATGACAACAACAACAACAACAACAACAATAATAATAATAATAATAGTAATAATAATAATAATACATTGAATTTGTATAGCATATTTCAGGACACACAAAGGTGTTTCCAAAGAGAGAGAACGCTAAAGTAGAATATAAGATTATTTATGGAACTGTAATTTGGCAGGTGGGTTTTAAGTGATAATTTGAAGGTAGTGTAGCAGCTCTGTGGAGAATGTGCAGAGAGGGTCTTTAACTTCAAGTTCCTGTGCCTGCATCAGATGAGGAATTACCATGGAAAATCATCACCACCACCACCATCAAGAAAGCAGAGCAGTGACTTCACTTGCAGAGGGCCCTGAAAAACAACGCCCTAGACAAAGAGCTGCTGGTGTCCCTCTGTGCTCCATAAAAAGTGTGCTAGCATAGTGTATCCAAGTGTGCTTCTGCAGCTGAACTGTTCAGAAGAAGACAGTGCTCCAGAGGGTCATCAACAAAGCACACCCAAAAAACAAACAAAAAAAAAAAATCATCGGTTGTGCTCTCCTCTCCTTAGAGGAGCGTTACAGGTTCTGCTGGTACAGAAAAGCCTGCAGCATCCTGAAGGACACATCCTACCCATCACATCAGGAAGGTGGTCCAGAAAAATAAAAGCTAGAACAAACAGACTAAAAAATAGCACATATCCCAGAGTCATTTCGATACTGAAGGAACACAGAACAAACTCATCTCTGTCTTTTTTTAAAAGTGCAATAAATTAACACAAAAAAATCAAACAAAAAACACAAACTGTACAATACGACAAAAAATTGCTGCTAAAATTTTACACACACCATTTATATATATTTATATATCTCCCTCTGTTTATTAGGAATGAGTTTTTATATCTTTAGCCCCATATATATGCAAAATGTATATATATATACATATATGTGTGTGTGTGTGTGTGTGTGTGTGTGTGTATATTTGTATATAT
>JBAMYA010044623.1:0-12325 GCA_037176975.1 Arrhamphus sclerolepis
TAGATATAGATATAGATATATATATATATATATAGATATATAGACACTACTATTCATCCCCGTGGGGAAATTCAGCCTCCGCATTTGGCCCATCTGGGCTGCTGGGCCCAGGGCAGTGGGCTGCTGCGGTGCGGCGCCCGGGGGCAGGTGGGGGTTTCAGGTGCCTTGCTCAGGACCACCTCATCCATGGATGTGGACGTGGGGGAAGAACTTGTTCAGTTTTCCTCCCGCCCACATCGTTGGTGCCAGCCGGGGATTAAGCCGGCGACCCTCTGGTTGCTAGCCCAGTTCTCTAGCCAGTACACCACAGAATCACACATAACGCATCACTGCATTACCAACTGCACAGACAAGGACAAGAAGTTCCTCAGTTGGGCACTAAGATCCGCCAAGAGAATTATTGGACTTCCCCTGTCCACACTGGGTAGCATCTTTAAGACCTGCTGCCTCCACCAGGTTAGCAGCGTTTGTCACACATCCCTCATACCCACTTGTTTCCCTGTTCCCATCTGCTGGGTGCTGTAGGGCCTTTAGAGCCCGTACCTCCAGGATGTAGAACAGCTTTATCTCCAGGGCCATTTCAGAACTGAACAGCCAAAAAAAAAAAAAAAAATTTCAAACCTGTGGTCCCATCTTAGGATTCATCACCCTGTGTTGTACAAAACAGAAGAAATGGGAAGCTGAATCTCAGCAAGAGACAACTCCATCTCAGCCAATAAAAGAAGACATGTTTCAAAAACAAAGAAATTGGACGATTATAAATTATAAGATAGTCACAGAGATGATAGTCACTGATATCCAGCCATTCACGGTGGTCTCTGATGTTGGCTTTAAGTGCCTCATAGCTGCAGCAGAGCTAAGATGCACTGAAAAGTGAGAAGTATTATCGTATTGAAAAGCTATACGAAATCCACCACAAGGTTTCAGAAAAGATCCAAGTCATGATTCAACCAGAGAATGCTCTGTCCTTCACGGCTGACTGCTGGTCTGAAGCAACAGAGTAACCAATGAGCCTGACATGCCACTTCATAGACAGTGAATGGAACAGAAAGCAGGTTGTTTTAAACACAAGGGTGATGCAGGGGTCCCACACTGGGGAGTATATCAAGGAGACACTCCTGCTCATGCTTGAAGAATGGAACATAAGCAAAAACGGTGTAGCCCTGGTGCTTTGAGACAGTGAAGCAAATGTTGTGAAGGGAATGAGGTGTGCTGTTTGTGCAGTTTTTACTACTTGCTGTAGTCTTTTGTGCTCTGCGACAGAGGAGCTCCTGTACCAGACTGGTTAGGATGCTCTCAATCACGCAGTGATAAAAATTTACCAGGATGGCTGAAGACAGGTGGTTCCTCTTCAGTGTCCTCAGGAAGAAGAGGTGCTGGTAAGCTTTCTTTAGCAGGTTGGAGGTGTTGGTGGTCCAGGACAGGTCCTCCGAGATGTGGGTCCCCAGGAACTTGAAGCTGGAATCTCGCTAGACGGTCATCATGTTGATGTGGATGAGTTTATGCGTGCCTCTTCTCTCCTTCCTGGAGTCCACAGTGAGCTCCTTGGTTTTGCTGGTGTCAAGGAGCAGGTTATTGTCCACGCACCATGTGGCTAGTTGCTGTACCTCGTAACCGTAGGCTGTCCCATAATTGTTGCTGATGAGACCGATCACCATGGTGTCATCTGCAAACTTGATGATGGAATTGGATCCATGCACAGGTCTGCAGTCACGGGTGAAGAGGGAGAAGAGGAAAGGACTCAGCACACAGCCTTGTGGAACACCGATGTTGAGTGTGACAGTGGCAGAGCAGGTGTGACCTGACCTCACATGGTGTCATCTGTTGGTCAGAAAGCCCATGATCCAGTCGCAGAGGGAGGTGCTGGTGCCCAGGTCTTCAATTTTGGTGATTAACTCGGGGGAGATGACAGTGCTGAATGCTGAGCTGAAGTCAGCAAACAGTAATCATACGTATATGGTGTTGTTGTCCAGGTGAGTGAGTGAGTGAGAGAGCAGTGCTGTGGATACAGCATCATGTATGCTTATGTTTCTGCGATAGGCAAACTGATGTCAGTCCAATGTGGGTGGGAGGGCTTCCTTCAGGTGTGCCAGAACCATCGATTCTGATTCTGCTTCGTTTGAAGCAGTTCATGATGATGAGTGTGTGTGCTACAAGGCAGTTGTCGGTTTGGAGTGTCTCAGCACTAGAATGACCCAGAGGGTCGCCAGCTCAATCCCTGGCCGGTACCAATGATGTGGGCAGGGGGAGTGTCTGAAAAAGCGCTTCCCCACATCCGCATCCATGGATGAGGTGCCCCTGAGCAAGGCACCTGAAACCCCCACCTGCTCCCCGGGTGCCGCACCATGGCAGCCCACTGCTCTGGGCCCAACAGCCCAGATGGATCAAATGCAGAGAATGAATTTCCCCACAGGGATTAATAGTAGTGTACAAAAAAAAAACTTTTTATCTAGAGCCTTAGACAAAAGCTACCAATCATGCTTTTGATAAATGGATGATCTGCAGATGTGCAGACATGTATATGGGAAGTTGTGCATAAACACAATGCCATGAGGGAAGGATGTAAGCAATGATCATGGAGAAACAACTAATGCTGCACATCAGTCTGAAAAGGGTTTAAAAAACATTTGAACTTCACTGTTCAACAGTCAGAAGGATTATTCCTGAGTCGAAATCATTCAAGACATCTGCCAGTCTAACCAGGATTGAACATCTCAGCAAATATACCCCAGGAGCTCCGTCTCAGACCCTTCAGGTCTCACTGAGCATAGTAAATGTTCAAGTTAATGATGGCACGATTCAGAGAAGACAGAAGAAGTACATGTTGTTGGTGATATGTTCTGCTGGGGAATGAGATCAGGACAATAAATCATTTCTTTAAATCCTCTGAAGAACAGTCCAACCACAATCCACAAACCAAATAAACAGGTAGAACAGACAGGCCCTGTGATGGACTGGCGACCTGTCCAGGGTGTACGCCTGCCTTTCGCCCTAAGTGGGCTGGGATAGGCTGCAGCAGACCCCCGTGACCCTGCACTTGAAATAACGGGTATAGATAATGTAGGATGAATGAAAAAAGAACAGACATCCAGGCAGAAAAGCAAAAAGCAAATCCAGAACCAACAAAACAGAACCAGGAGGACACAGTCAAGAGTCAAGAGACAGCCCAGGAACCAAGAGAATGTAGATACTGGGACTGACAAGACACAAGGAAAGTCATAAAGAATAAAACAAGAAAAATACAACCTTCAAGTAAAACGGGATGTGAAGAACATGACAACAGCAAGAGACAGAGATACAGAAAAAGAAGAAACCCTCAAAAACCTAAACTAAACCCAGACCCTACCTACACTAAACTAAATCCAGCTGTTGGCTTTCATACCCAGGACCAAGTCATTTCATAGAAATACACTATATCAAGCCCACTGTCAAGCATGACAGTGGTAGTGTGATGGTTTAATGAATTAGTTGTTTCAAGACCATTGCTTACATCCTTCCTTCATGGCATTGTGTTTATGCACAACTTCCCATATACATGTCTGCACATCTGCAGATGATCCATTTATAAAAAGCATGTTTGGTAACTTTTGTCTAAGGCTCTAGATAAAAAAAGTTTTTTTTTTGTTTTCTTTTCTGAACAGTCTAAGAATGTATGTCATTTCCTGTCACGTGCAACAGTGTCTTTTTTAAGTAATAATAAATTTTTGGAGCCAGAAATCAATGTAGTATATCGCAAAAATAAGTATCATTGATACATTGCCATATGACATCATCAAGGGGGAGTTATGTCTTCTCATTCATCAGCCCAGCTGGAGCATGTGCACACCGAAAGATGAAAATGCAGCAACCATCTCAACTCCTTCTGTGTTTATCTGTTATACCATCTTCTTTGCCATCATCTTGTTCCTCTTTTAAACAGAGAAAGTAGTGCGCTACTGCCAC
Source organism: Arrhamphus sclerolepis (assembly GCA_037176975.1). NCBI lineage: Eukaryota > Metazoa > Chordata > Actinopteri > Beloniformes > Hemiramphidae > Arrhamphus > Arrhamphus sclerolepis. The sequence goes on from JBAMYA010044623.1 coordinate 3,943, forward strand.
CAGTTGGTCGGGAATAGTAGTTTGCTTCGTCAGTAGACCCATCTGGCTCACTCACCGTAAACGAAGACACAACTGTTGCATGAAGGGGTTCATGGTCCATTCAAGCTGGTACTTAAGTGCAAGGTTGGAACACACACAGACCTTAACTCATTTACAACAACCCTGTTAATTTGGCTTAGCTTAGTTCATGCTAACTAACCTTACCTTACGATTATTCTGATCAAATCTTCCACCCTGAACATTATGCTTCTGTAGTCACAGCTGAAACAAGCTTCACAGTGAAACAATTCAATGATAAATACTCTATTAATCCCGGAAGGTAAATTAATAGTTGCAGTAGATCTTCAAAGACTGATTGTAGAAGATGTACAGCGTGAGGAGGAATGGTGAGAGTATCACTTCCCCGCGGTGTTCCTGTGCTGTTGACCACCTGCTTAGACATACAACCATTCAGTCTGTCAAGTAGTCAGTAATCAGGGTGATTGTGGAGGCATTCACCTGTGTCTTCTGGAGTTTCTCATGTAGTAAAGCAGCTGGATGGAGTTAAATGAACTGGAGAAATGTAAGAATATGATCCTTACAGTACTGCTGCTTTGTCCAGATGACTGTGGGTTCGTAGAAGCAAGTGTATGATGGCCTCTTCAGTTCCAACCCCACCACGATAGGAAATTACAGTGGGTTCCAGAAGGAGCTTGCTTGTTTCCATGTGGAAGGTCTGGCATTGAAACCAGGACCGCCACCCCTCCAGTCAACTTAGATGAAAAGAAGTTAACCCTAACCCTAACAAATAGCTGCAAGTTCCAGGGGCTAACCAATGATGACTAGCTGACACCACAGACTGCAATGCAAATGTCACAAAAAAATATGTTCCTAATGATGCACAAGTTTGTGGTTTTATTTATTTTATCTGATGATAACTATATCAACATAATTTGGGTTTTTTTTGTACCAGCCTGTATATGTTTATGTCCACAGTAAAACTGGACATTTTTGACATGAAGGTCGATGAAGATTGATTCACTTTTGTTGCTAGTCCGTGGAGGCTAGCTGAGGAATTGCAAGTTTTACCACTTCAATATTTATATCACCTTTAAAAGGTGAGTGTAGTGTCATTAACGTCAAACAATACAACTTCACACCTGTCTATAGGACACTGGTACAGAAGTATCATCATTTGCTTTTCTTAGACAATAGCTGATCTCTCTCTTTTTTTGGCATTATACTGGCACAAACCTGAATGTTCCAGACCAACAAACAGCCAAAAGTGTTTTGATAGGTATCTACACAACTGTCAGGACTGATCAGTAGCACCTGTCGGGAGTGTTTCCTCTCAGTTTCCAGTTAGGGGTGCGTTATCTTTGTGAAAATAAATAATGGTACAGTGAAAAGTGTTAATGCTAAATCTAATACTAATACCCAGAATGATCAGCTTATTTTTGTAATGTATTTACACAAGCAAAAACAGGATTAAGAGGAGAGGTGGGTCTCCGTGTGTCGGCAGCTTCACGTTTGACGGTTGGAGGCACTCGACCTGTTACCACATGGCTGTTTTCAGGTCACTGTTAATCCTCCACAAGCCTCTTTTCTCCTCATTAGCCATCTCACCCACTCCTGTCCTTTGCTGTGCTCACACTGAGGTCTGCCAGTGTTTTATTCTCCATAAGTTCACACACACGTTTTGGACCGGAGTCTAGGCTCATCGCTGAATTCTATTTCTTTTTCTTTTCAATTTATTTTAATGGAAGCTAGGATGGAGATTTTGAATTTAAGGTGAAGCTGGATGGAGAAAAAGTACAGATGGCTTTAAGAAAGTCCAAGAATCCACTGTTTGAACGAGAGAAATCCTTCGTTAGCAGACTACCCACAGAGTCCGCGGCACTATGGTTTCACCAGACCGACAGCTGGTGTGTTTGTGGAGGAAACTGAACAAGAGGAAAAAGAGCCTTGTGGGAAACTGTGGGGCTAAACTCCAGAAGAAAATTCTTCAGGGACCACACTCCAGGAGAACAAGAGCCCCAACACAAGGTACATGTACAGAGCTTTCAGGAACTTCATTTCTGAACCATGAAGACCAAAGGGAACTTGATTGTTCTTATCTTAAAGGTATCATGAGTAATTGTGCTGTTAGTTGCATGAAAAGACCACTGCTTCTGGCTCTGATTTGGCTTCCTAAGACAAAGGCTGGCTAAGCTGCCAGCAGCACCTAGTTTCACCTCAGGATAAAGTCTTGCTGGCCACAGCTAACAGTAGGATGGCCGGATGGTCGTGAGCTCATAGGCCAAAGGCTCTGGCCAGGTCACCTTGTAGTCGTTGCCTAGCTACCTTCTCAGGGCTCCTCCAAAGTCTTGGTGGAGGGGCCTTGGCCCTGGTTAGTTCTAACAGTGCTTGTTCCAGATGTACTTTCAGTGGTGACATCCGAGGATGGTTGAGCTAAGAAAAGCTAAAATACTGAGGTAATGTGGGGATGTGCCAACTGACTGACTTAGGCTGTGTCTGAACCTACCCTCTAGTGTCTACATCACACATGTCAAACCCAAGACCCCAGGGCCAGATCTAACCCACCACATCATTGTATCTGGCCTACGAGAGTGTGCAAAGGCAGTCATACACTTATGGCTGGAAAACTTCTGATAAACTGTTGAACGGACAACAACGCGACTGACCTTTTGAGTCAATATTGACATTTAAAACTCAAATACCTGAGGAGAGGACAGTAACCATGAGAGAGCAGGTATTTTAAAATGAAAAATAAAAATTTTACAATAATACACACAAAAAAAACTGCAATTAAAGATTTTGGGTTTTAGGACAAAAGTCTCAAGTAATTTAAAAAAAGAAAAATAAATTTGAAATTATATACCAAAATCTTTTTTTTTAATAAGAAAAAGTGATTTGCAACGTAAAGAAATAAATTTGTAATTTTGATAGTGTATCTATTAAATTCAGCCGTAGCCATTTTGTAATGGTGTCTGAATATAACGTAAAAATTATTAATCCCCAGGAGGGGTGAAGTCTTACAGCAGTCTGATGGTTAGATTTCATTATGTTTTCTCTCAATTAAGGCAAATAAGCAGTCTATTGAAGTTTTAAAGTTAATGTTCAATGTTACCAAAAAACAAAAACAAAAAACAAACAAACAAACAAAAAAAACGGTAAAGGAACACCATATTTTATTACAGACAACTTCAGTGCACTATTTATTTTATTTGGGAAACATAAAAAACAGACTGAACAGTAATGCAGTAATGCATCGACCTGTAACGTTTATATGTGCAGCATCAGTGATGCAGTATAGTGCTAGCAAAAATACTGTAGTAATGCCCAAAAATTTATTTAGCTGATGAACTAGTGGAATAGATGGCAGTCAACTGCCGATCCAATCTGCACTATTACCTCTAGCTTTGTAATATCTCATGCAAGCGTTGTGTATTCTTTCGAAGGCTTGCACAACCAACATGCCAAACGAATGTAAGATACGAATGGCAGTCACAATGTGTTCAAGTGTGTGTCATTGTATATTCCAGGTGTTTGGAGAGCTGTGCATAAGCGAGTGCCCAACACCTCAACGAAATGAAGCAACATTGTAAAGAAAAATGGACTAAATTTCCTCTGCAACCAAATTAGAGACTGATGAAATCGTTACAAGAAACCACTACATGGAATTATAGCAGCTAAGTTTGGACCCTCCAGTCTTTGAAACTTGGGGGTACATAGTAGGCTATGCCAACATAATCATTGTTATTATTTTTCTGACTTAATTTCTGTTGTATAAATAATGGCATGGCGAAAATAGTTAAATATTGTTTGTCAGAGGTTTTATTTGCTCAATATTTTAAACCTACTTTGATCAATTTATTTTTACAATAAAAAAAAATCTGATTAAAAGAGTAAGCAATAACCTTTGCACATGACTTTATTAGTAAAAGTCATCTTTTTTCCAAGATGCCGTCGTATTTTTTATTTTTTTTTAAAGAATACTTAACTTAAAGGATTCGGGCAGACATAACGCGGCAGAATTTCACATTAAAGTGTGTTTAGTTCGATCGTGTCCTGAACAGATTTATTATTTCTAAATTATAAGTCACGTGGCGTTTCTATAGCAACAAGTGGTAGCTCGGCGCATGTTGTGTGACGTTATCAAATGCAATGGCTGCGCACATTTATGACCTCGCAAGCACACATAAACAGGGTCAGTTTTTGCAGAAAGTTTTACTCTGAAGTAGTTGTTGTTGATTTTTACTGCTACAAAACTGGTTCTGTCCTGCGGAAGATGACCGTAAACTCACAGGAAAGGCTGCGTTTGTGAGGCCAGCCGCGTATGTTTGCGTGGGGGAGGACAAAGGCGGTCCACTTCAATACCAGTTTATTACCAGTTCAGCACCAGTTAAACTGGAGCACCAGTTAAAGAGAGGGAAAGGCAGCCTGACTCCAGGGATGAGAATGATCGAAATTACAGTAAGTCTTTTTGTCTCTTGATGGCCGTTTTCACAGATGTTGATGTTTACTGAGGACCAGAGAAGTCACGTGTTTCTAATTTGCCGTCCCGTTGTTTGAAACTCCAGGGGCGCGCACCACGTTGAATTTTTTAAAATTAAAATGTGTTTTTGAAATATGTAAATTGCTAAACTCTTAATACCACCCGAGATTTTTTTACGTGAATAATCCTAATAATCCTCTTTTGAGGAATAACTCACTTGTATTAGTGAATTCAAACCATTTATGAAAGACTTAACGGAGAAATACATTTGATATATTTCAATCAAATCTGGGGGAGTTAAATAGCAAATACAACATAATTTGGGCCACTAGAGCCACTAAATCACAACACAAAAACGACAATAGTCCTGTAGTGGAATAATGTTGAAATGTAAAACAGGGGGTAGGGGACAAATTAGAAATGGTACCAGTTCAATGTACTTTCTGTATTGTCTCTATGAAGCTTATTTTAAAATACCAACAAAATTCAATGCTGATGCTATTGAGGAAAAGGAAAAGTGCCTTTCCTCTATGGACCACTGGAGGCTGCAGTTCTTCTACTGACCACTAGAGGCTGTGGTTTCTCTACTGACCACTAGGGTCTGTCTCCAGTAGTGAGTCTGTCTCCTTTGACATCCATGTTAAAATGTTCAACTTTACAACAGAAATTAATTTACAGCTTGGTATATAAAACAGTAAAATGAAATTTGGTGTCCAAAGATGGATACTTCCACTTGCATGACAACTGTACAGAGGTGGAATTTTTATGGACCTCATCAGGTAAAATTATACTTCATTCAGTATTTTTATTTTATTTTTATTTTTTCATATAACGGGGTGTTAGTTTATCTCATGTAAACTCGTGATACCAATTTATGTACTTTACATTAATTTTTATAGACTGGGGGCATCAAACTCTTTTTATTCTGGGCCACGTCATCACCATGGTTACCATGGTGTCTTGGAACTGTCTTGAACTTAGCTTCTTATCTGGTGTCATAATGTAGCTGCTGTAGCCTACGTTTTGTCTTAACAATAGGTTAACAATATCATGACTCTTTGGTGTAAGAACAGGGATTTTTTTGTTTCTTTGGTCATAAAATCTCAAATCTAGCAAAAATCAAAAGGTTTTATCGTAAAATTGAGTTTTTTGCCCAGAAATTTGTGAATTATGCTTTTAACATTACAGTTTTCAAAAAAAACCAAAAAATAAATACTTTTTTTTTTTCGGGAAATCATAAATCTCACAAAATTGTGACTTTTTGATATTAACTATAGGGGCCTAGAGAAAACTTTGTAAATAGACACCATATAAATAAAAATGGACTGGACTATTGTAAATCGTAACTTTTTTGACATAAAGCTACTTTCTCATGAAATTGCTATTTTTGTATAATTGCAGTTGCTTGTCCTAAAATCATGCATTCTTTTTCTAAATAAAAGAACATATTTAATTAAACTAAGTTTTTGATAAGAAATTTCTTTTTTATGATTTTTTTAATTTTATTTTGTATCATATCTTTGTTAAATAAATAAATAAATTGTTAACATTTTCAAAACGTTGCTCCTTGTTTGCTGAAAATTTGGAATCTTTTTCAAGATTGTGACATCTCGTTTGAAAACCAAAACTTTTCTTGTCACGCCATATTGTAAATGTCAAAGACTGCGGATATAAAAGGTCTAAAATTACCATTTATTTGAAAGGTCATTGTAATTATGGCTGCCAATGATGAGTCATAACATCTACAAAAAGAAGTGGGTACATGTAGAATATTTAAATTATGTTTGAAATCATGTAATGAGACCAGATCCTTAAGGTTCAAGTGAGTTTGGAGCTAATATTTTACTCCTCATATAACTCAGGATTGAAACATCTCTACTATCAGGGATCAGTTATCCAGAGGTATAAACTGAAAAACAGTCAAATCCTCTGTAGACTGATGTGAAGGAACAGCTGCTCCTCTAACATTCATGCTGTTGTCTTTCCCTCTTGGCATTGTGTTGGCACACACAGGAATGCTGGAGATCAGCTGACTGCTGACACATCTGCTGTTATATTCTGCTTAAAGGATTAAGAAAGGAAACGTGACTTCATTACGTTTCTCAACAGAAAGAAACTCTGTTTCTGAAAGAGGAGATTGTTGGCATCTGCAGCCGTCATCAGTGCTTCTTATTTACAGACCAAGTTGTGTAAATAAATGTCAGGACAGCAGGCGGAGGCCTGTGAGCAGCTGCAACAACAGCATATCGACCTGTTTCAGCCTTTTCCTCACCATGGCTTTACTTCTATGAAACCCACATAATTAAGGAGTATTTTATGATATATTTTTCATGAGAGAGGTGATTTTAACTAGGTCAGGGATCTCAAGATGGAAAAAACAAATTAAGAGCACAATATCACACTATACTTCAGAAGGAAGTAGAGTAGTTTCTGTTTAGAACAAAAAAAAATACTACAAACAGGGAGAAGGAGCAGGTAGACTTTTGGCATAGAGAGAAAAGGTTTCAGGATGCTCAGACAATTATACCAGCGATACTAGATGACTATGGTGATCTGAAAACATGAAATAGATATAAGTGCTACATTTAGTGCTTTTTACCAGGATCTGTATAAATCAGACAAGTCAGTCCATTAGAGTGTAAGACCTTTTTTATCCAGGGTAAATAGTCCAGCCTTGACTGATGATGAGCGTAGTTTACTCGGTGTGGACATTACACTGGAATAGGACGGAAGGGCTACAGGGGGCTTGCAGAATGGGAAATCTCCAGAGGAGGATGGACCCCCAGCTGAAGTGTAAAAGGCTTTCCAAGACGTATTGATCCCAAAGTTGCTGCACATTTTCAGGATCGGGAGAGGGATGGGACACATTCAGCTAGTATGCAAACAGTGCTAATTATAAGTAAAAAAACAAAAAAAAGGTAGGAACTGGGCGCCAAACTGTTCTCTAAAATTCTGGCACTGGGTGGAGTGGGTGTTCCTTTCTCAGACGCTGGAGAAGTTTGGACTTGATCCATCACTTACCAGATGGGTCACATTACTATATCAGAGTCCAAAAGCATGAGTAATAACAAATGGCTGAAAAACAAAAAAAACAGCTACTTTTTATCCTTGTTGCTCACCTCAGTTATTTTTTTATAGTCTTTATTATAAGTTTTTGATGTCAGAACTGACTTTTCTTTTGAAACTTTTAAGTTACTGAATGACTTTAATCTCAGTAGTGAAACTGCTGTTCTGCCTTTGAAGTGCTGACAGTCAGGTGTGTGTCTTGCAGGTCTGGAGATGATTTCCTGCAGAAAACAGAGGATGTAACCATAGCAACGACCTCCACCCTCCCCAGAAGTCCTGCAGGTGATCTTTGCGGTCAGCACTTCTTCTCTGACCTTCCATGTGACCGAGGTCAGACGCCTTCGTTCATGCTCCAATGGGAAACCTCAGCCTCCTGAGTCTGGTTCCACTGGTTCTGCTGGTTCTGCTGAGTCCAGGTCTGACTAGACTGACCCCCCGAGTCTCCTTCCCAATGGGTGAGTGAAGCTTCCAACACTCAGCACCTGGTTGATGAACTTAAAGATGTGGTGATTAATGAACCTGAGGGAGATCAAAACAACAGGGAGTAAAAAAATTTAATCCTGTTAAGGTTAATCCTATTAAGACTATAAAGTCTTCACACATTACAACAGTGTAAGAGTAGTCATTTCATCTGGCTGTGGGAGCGTTTAAAGACCATCATAAACTTCTAACTAGAACATTTCTGAGGAAACATTTGACTCAGTTCTGACACCAGAAAGTAGGTGGAGAGCAGCTGTTTTAAGGTGGAATAACTGAGGTGGAGAGCAGCTTCTTTAAGGTGGAATAACTGAGGTGGAGAGCAGCTGCTTTAAGGTGGAATAACTGAGGTGGAGAGCAGCT
>JBAMYA010044624.1:0-12324 GCA_037176975.1 Arrhamphus sclerolepis
TTTAATGGTAACCACAGTGATGATGTGGCCCTTTAATGGTAACCGCTATGATGATGTGGCCCTTTAACGGTAACCACAGTGATGATGTAGCCCTTTAATGGTAACCGCTATGATGATGTGGCCCTTTAATGGTAACCATGATGATGATGTGACTTTTTAATGGTAACCCTGATGATGATGTGGCCCTTTAATGGTAACCACAGTGATGATGTGGCCCTTTAATGGTAACCGCTATGATGATGTGGCCCTTTAACGGTAACCACGGTGATGATGTGGCCTTTTAATGGTAACCGTGGTGATGATGTGGCCCTTTAATGGTAACCATGATGATGATGGGGCCCAGGATGAAAGAGAGTTTGACACTTCTAAATCAATCAAAACCTTCTAAGAAGACTGCATGAGTTACTCAGTGATTAGTGATTAGATGCCAAATGAACTGTTACTGGTAAACTGTGAAAAATACAATAAAATAAAGATAATTAAATAATTTCTCATTTGGATTGTAATATTGTTTTGTCTTTTAACTCCTGCGGGTGCAGAAAGGAATTTTAGGTCAACTCTCTTTACATCTTTCGGAGTTCATCATCCTCTCCATCATGCCTGTCATCCATCAACCTTCCCAGCATTCCTTTCATTTAACTAATGCACCGCGGCACTTGATTGGAGGTGGCAGAAGAAAGCTCAGAGTCAGTGTCATGACGACCACCTTGGCTCCCACCAACACCACCGTTTACCCTGTCAGCAGCTTCTTTGATGACCTGCTTCACCACATCCCCTGTAAGTCACCAAAGCCATCCTCCTCCCTGATCACTCATTCCACTGCTTCTTCCACTTATCCCTTCGGTTTGTTTCAAAGTAAATACATCTCTCTTCAGGAGAGACAGATGTAAGCATCCGACAAGCTTTAAAAGTAAAGTGAAACTGCTCTTTTAAAATCTTTTTACGTCATGCAAAGTAATAAACAACAGGTTTTTTAGTATTTAAGTCAAAAAGACCAATCAATGTGATGCCCCCTTGCTGGGTGGAGGGATTGAACCACGTTAAATCAGAAAATTATGAGAAAATGTTGTAAATTCAATAGAAAGGAATGTTTTTACACTCATTTCACTTTTATTTTGTTGCAGACAATATGAACCCAAGATACTTAGTGTTGTTTTAGTCTCATCGTTGGTGAAAAATCCAAGCATGTCCCTGGAAAGAATGTGATCTAAAGCACAGGTGTCAAACTCAAGGCCCGTGGGCCAAATTCAGCCCGCCACTTCATTTTTATCTGGACTGTGAGAACATTTAAAGATGATCATAAACTTCGAACTGGAACATTTCTGAGGAAACTTCACTGTTACTGTCCGTTTGTGGAATAACTGAGGCGGAGAGCAGCTGGTTTATGTGAAAAAGTCAGGATCCGTGAACATCTGAAAAGCAGTTTACAGCAAAAAGTTTCTTATTTTGTAAAAACTTGTGTCAAATTAACTTTTTACAGTTAAAGAACTTGTGATTTTAGGGCTATAAGGAAATTTTTTTTAACAAAAGAATTGTAATTTTCAGTTTGAAAGAGAAAAAAAAATCGAACTTTTGTGTCATTTATTACTGTATGACGAAAAGTACTGGTTGTTGAGAAACCTCAATCTTGAAAAATATTACATAAAATTTAACTTTTAATTAATTAATTTTAATTTAACTTTTTTACCAAAAAAAGTTGTTTTTTTTAAAGAAAAGTAGCAAAGTAGTACTTTTTGCAAAAACTAAGATCTTGACAAAAATTTACCTTTTTTATGAAAAAACTGTGACATTGCAATATTTGCAAGTCAGTTTTTTTAATCATAGAGGAAAAAAATTTGTAGGGCAAAAGCCTAGATTTTATGATAAAATCCATACATTCTGTAAAATATGAAATTTTATGACAAAAAATATCACCCTTTCATTCACTTTCTATTAATTTTATCAGCTATTAACAACTGAGAATTTAACTGAAAGGTGAAAAAAGAAAAGAAAGAATATTCAACTGTTTCAAAAAAAACAAACTAGCAGGTTACATTTTTCTTTCCAAACTCAAACATTTACTGAATGTGAGATTCATCTTTCTTGTGAATCACTGAACTGATATTTTAGTCGTGTACCAGCTGTTTCTGAAAGCTGCTCCACATCTGTGTTCATGGACTCACCTGTGAACAGGTGTTCCAGTCCAGGACCATTGGACAACATCCCACAATTCCTCTGCATTTCTCCGTTTTTGGATGGATTGGATCAAGGTCCAGGATTGGTCTGGTCACTCCATAATGTTAATCTGACTGGTCTGCAACCAAGATGTTGCTACTTACTGGTGTGTTTGGGCTTATTGTCTTGTTGAAACTCACATTTCAAGAACGTTTCCTCTTCAGCAGAAGACAGCATCTCTTCTAATATTCTGATGTATTCAGACTGATCCATGACCCTGGTATTGATCAGTAGAGCACCATCTCCACATCATAATACTTGCTCCACCATGCTTCACTGTCTTCAGTGTTTCTGTGGTTTGAATTCAGTGTTTGGGGGTCATTGATAAACTGTCTGCAGTCCCGAGATCCAAAAAGATCAATCCAATGTTCATCAGTCCATAAATGTTGCTCCATTTCTCTTTAGGCCAGTCAGTGTGTTCTTCTTTTCTTCTTGCTGATATCTTGGCTTTGATCCATTTAGTTGTCTGTTTTCTTCCAGCTGTAACTGCTTTTGGTTGCCATTTTAAAGCATTTGAGATGCTTCAAACTAAAAACTTGTCACTTCTTGACTTTCAGAATGAGTTTTTGTTTTTTTTTGTAGTTAAAGTTTTTATTAGATTTTAGAATATAAAAAAAAAACAGAACAACAAAAACAAACAAAAAAAAGAGAAACATGCATACAAAGTGAAGGTCAACAAATTACAGTTTCTTTTGTTGAGATACAAACCCTTTTGCAACATTTTGACATAAAATTGCAAGTTTTTATATAATTTTAACTTGTCAAAAAAAATCAAAACAAATTTTGTTCTAAAAAAGGAAATTTTTACAAAAATAACAAGTTTTGACAAAAATGTTTTGTAAAAGTTTGTTAAATCCTGACTTTTTAACATAAAGCAGCTGCTCTCCTCCTCAGTTATTCCACTTTCTGATGTCAGAACTGAATCAAACAGACGGTCGCACTGAAATTTCCTCAGAAATGTTTGTGTTATAATGATGTGACTGTCTTTTAACGCTGTCACGGTTCAGGTAAAATGAACTGTCCCTCCAGCAACAGCTGGAGGGACAGTTAGGAATTATGGTACTTTTCCCAGATCCAAGTATGTGAGGCTCTGAGCTGTGATGTAAACATCATCATTTCTCATAAAACATTTCCACCAGTGTAAAACCTGTTCACAGGAATACAAGTTTGACAGGTTTTCATGTCTCGTGTCTCTCAGTGGACGACTGTGTACCCATTTGTTTGCAGACTTAAATGTGCACATATACAGCGTCTCTTTTATTTATGAAGCCAATTTGCTGAAACATGGTAAGTATAAATGGAGCATAAGTGGAACATTCAAATCTAATCACCACTGGATAAGATGGATCTGCAGAGCAGTGCAGGAGGAAAGTTGGGTTAATTAGTCGCCTATGTTCATTTATTCACAAATGCTAGATGGGGTAGTGGTGAGTAGATGTGTCCAAAGTCCAGGCTGAGAGTTTATTTAGCCTTCATTAAAGAAAAAGAATATGTCCTAAATAAAGCACAGATAAGATGGTGATGTCCAGAAAACCATCCTCTGTTTTTTATGTAGATGTTATCAAAGTTTAATGTTTCTCTTTCTTCTTTGTATGAATTTTTTTTTTTTTATTAGATGATACTAATAGTCCATATAGAGTAGAGTATTGATAAGAGTGAGATGCACAGTGGAATGATGGGCTCTAAAAATAAAAAGGAAACAATTAAAAACAAATGAGGTGGTGTCGTCTGCATACAGTTAAAATGCTGAGTCACTGGTTCCCGAGGGATTTGCTGTGTTAACCTTTTAGTTTTTCTCCTTAAACAACACAGTATGTTTTTCTTTTTCACTCGTAAATTTGACATGATGGGAATAAGAATATATGTACATATATATATGTGTGTGTGTGTGTACATAATAACATAAGACTATTATTGGGCCGCATAGTGTCAGTCCTCGCAACCCCCGCCCTGCACAGACGCCGATACTGACATGCACGGCTTGTGGCAATGGCGTCTTTTGGGTGGAATATTGTGAACCAAAGAGAAAAGTTAGATTTTTCTGACTGCCGATGTATAATGTGGCGTAGTTGTGGTTTCTGCAACGAGCAACATGAACAGCTGCTCAAGGCGGCATTTCCTTATGGGGGGCACAAACACACACCAGCAAAAACAGATTAGTTAATACACATAATTTGTGCCAGTTTCTATCGTGCATTTGCTGGTGTGCCCCCCATTGAGTGTGCACCCTTCCTGCTTAAGGATCAGGTCCCAGGTTGTGTTAGAAAGGGGGGGTCGGGGGTCATCTGTCAGTGTTTATGAAAGTATGCAGCACTGGCACTCCGTAAATGTGGACCATACACTGCAGAGCATCAGTCAGGTCCATAAAACTTCATCATCATCATAATGTTAGCTAAACTGGTTAAATCCTTTTTGGTCATGGTCATGAATGCATCAAGAGTCAGGAAGGAAAAGAGAAAAAAGAAGAAAGTGAGATGATCCTGGTAGGTTGATGTTTAAAATAACAATTGTTACTTAAACAGTTGCTATAGAGTTTTTTGACTCTGGCAACTCCTGTGCCTGATTTAGGCTACGCGATTGTGCTTTATAGACGTATGGAGAGCACACTGATGGATGGCGTTAACAGCTAGGCTAAATGTATTGTTTCAGTAAAATTTCTCCATTTCATCAGGGCAATCCTACCTTTTCTGTAAGGCAACAGTATTTTGAGTCAATATTAATATATTAATTAGCCCTACCTAGTTACGTAATTCGTCAAATGAACTTTATCATCCTACCAGGGTCTGGTCATTTCCAAATTCACCGCCAGCGAAGTGCTTCCCCGCTTGACATTGTAGCCTATGTGTGCAGTCTATCCAAGTGATGGAGACGTGAAGAGACAGCGGTGATAAACTAACCTCGGTCTGCATGTACGTGTTAAAAGGGAAAAGTAGCCTCTTCTAACCGAGAGCGAACATTGATGTATGCCATGTAATGCAGATGTATTTTGGTTATCTCAGGATAAAATTATGAGTTGGATGTATGACAGGGAAATTTTTGCTTTTGCTACTTTTGTTTGTAAAGCCTGGAAAAGAAGACAACGAGTGCTGTATCCTGGTTGAATTTTAAAGATGTAAAGATGTAATGGTATTTCTGTAGAGCCTGTGAGTTGTATGTGGCCATTTTGTTCTGTATGTTTTGTGTGTGAGTGTCTTATAAGTTCATGTGGGCTGGACACAAGTGGTGCATGACACTAGAATAAAACCAATCAATCAATCCAAATAGACTGTTAAGATATCTTTTGTTTCCAGTCATATAAATCAATTTAAAAGCAGCTCTGCTTGGACAATAAACACCGTTAACTGCCTGCCTCTGTTGTTTCTCACAGTGCCTCGATGGGCGATCTACACCATCTTTGCAGTTGGCGGCTTCCTGATCCTGCTCATCTGTCTGTGCATCTGTATCAAGTGCTGCTGCAGAGGCAAGAAGAAGAAGCGGCAGAAGAACGAGCAAATCAATATGAAGGGGGTAGAAGGGAAAACCACCACAGCTATGGTGAGACACAAGCCGCCCAGGATGTTGAGCTCTGACTAATGCAGCGGCTAGCAGTCAGCCTACTGTGTAACGTGTTTGTGCTGGAAAACACTTACACATTACAAAAGCTGCATTTCCATTAAAAATGTAGGTGTGAATGCTGAGGGGTGAATTCAAATCAAATCAAACTTTATGTATATAGCACTTAAATGCAGCTTTACAATGTAAAAACAAAGTGGTACCCACCCATCCGCTCACCCCTTCACTTACACACACAAACACATACCTGCACATATGAAATAATAAGATAACATAAATAAGGACATAAATAACATGCCTGGGCACGGAAGAACTAGAAAGGGAGCACTATTACAGTATCACAGGCGTCCAACTGCATCAGGGAACGGCCCCTAGACAGAGGAGGTCAGCTGACCTCCACGCTGAGGCAACGTCTCCTGAGAAAACACGAGTTCAAAACTAAAACTACTAACATAAAAGTTAACAAATCAAAATAATTAATTAAAATAAAGATACAAGAAAAGGAATTAAAATATAAAAATTGATAAATTAACAACACACTTGCACAAACAGCAGTGAGATGGTGATAAAAACTCGGCTTAATAACTGTCCTGGAGCTTTAGTGGGACTAAATGAAGCATGAATCATCCTGCTTCCTGAGTCTTATGTCTTTATGATAGTCAGAAAAAAAAGAATATATACATATATAGCTATGAAGAAAGTAATCTAATATTACTTTTATAATACATTTTATAAGTGTACACTCACACCTACATACACATTCATACCCACATAGACAGAGTACTCAGAGAGCACCCAGACCCCTCCCACCTCCTGGTCGACTCCAGGTCAGCTATGCTGGTTGGTGTCCTACACTGACATCTAGTAGACAGGTGTACAGCGATGTCCCGCCTTCTCTCCTATTGATTGATGTGCTGCTGATTTGACACTTATTTCAGAATTGCAACCGAAAAAAAAGAAGAGAAGTGCAACTTAGAAAGATGATTTGAGATTATTTTAGAACTGATAAAAGAAAAGTGTAACCAAGAAAGATGATTTAACTCTCGGTTACAGATTTTTATTTTTTGGTTACAGATTCTGAGTTTTGAGTTGCAGATTTTGCATTTTCATTCTCAAATGTTGGGTGTTGGTTTGCAATGCGTTGGGCTCTGAACTCACGCCATAGTTAAACACTGTGATGGTTAGATAATGGAACTGCAAGTCAGCATGTAGCTCTGGAAGCAATCTTATCAGTCTTATATCAATCTTAAAACAATCTTATCAGTCTTATAAGCAAACAATGAACATACAAGCAAAATAAGATGATTCCCCAAATGTTGAGTATGCCTTTAAAGACGTTGGACCAATACAATTTGGTTGATATTATACTGAACTGTATTGTATTGTGGCCACTGTTCTGATTGGCCTCCTGTATTTCTCTGGCAGGTGCAGCCAGATGTGGGCGACGTTGACTACGGCTCGACAAAACAGCAAAGAGGAAGGCTGCTGTACTCTTTGGAGCACAATGCTACTCTGTCTGAGGTGGAACATTTATTTCTGCTTAGCTTTTTTTGAGATATCACGTTGTAGATCTAAAACACTGATGAACTCACAAAATACAATTTTGTGAAGCTCACAGGAAAAGTCTCAGATCATCTGTGTTTTCAGTTCATAGTGGGGATCAAACAAGCAAACAACCTGAAGGCCATGGACCTGGGGGGCAGTTCAGACCCATACGTGAAAGTCTACATTCTCCCCGACAAGTCCAAAACATACGAGACCAAAGTGTTCAAAAATACACTGAACCCCGTATTCAACGAGCAGTTCACCTTCCAGGTAGTGGACTCATGGTTCTGGTTAAATAAATTCATTGCTATGTAGGATTTTAGTTTGAAGTCACAAAAAAGTACCATCCTTAACATACCCTTCTTAATCAAGTCATATAATTGCAACAGTTTGAATCAGTGTTTCGATCATGATTTAAAGATTCTGTGATGTAATATAAATAATATTCTTCTGCACAAAACCTGATAAAAAAAGAAAAAGTGCTTCATCTTCTAACATGAAGAATGTGCTCCTAGCTGTCAAAGTCTGCTCTCCTGAAGTCTACCGTGGTGATGAAGGTGTTTGACTTCAACCGATTCACCAAACACGCAATCATCGGCGAGCTCAGGGTGCAGCTCTGCGACGTCGACTGGAACCACGTCATCGAGGAGTGGCAGGACCTGGCCGAGCCCGCCAAATTTGAGGTTTCGCTTTTCACCAAGCTTCCGTTTCATGACGCTGGTGGCGGGCAAGTAGGGAGGAGGGAAAGAACACCTAGACAGTCCAGTCCAGTCTATGGTCCTATTCTAAAATGCAGCTATAGTTCTATGGTTGGCTGGATTCAATAGTAGGTTCACAGTGTTTCAAGGTGCTTGTTAACAACAATACTTTGAGGGCCTTCTTAGAGGAACTGGCCACACATGATTCAGGTAGTTTCTTTCTGGTTGGTTCTGTCCAGTTCTGTCATTTTGGGTGGAGGATCCGTAAACTGCTAAGTGCAATATTAGCTTTTTATTTTTGATCCATCTGCCTGGTTCCACACACACACAATGCTGCAATGTGCAAGTTTAATTTGTTCTTGGTGAACACTGAGTTTATATAGAAAACAGTTTAACAGGAAAAAAGTTCCACCACCTCTCTGCACTTCGGGACGGCACCAATGGTTGGCTCACAATCTAAACATCTGGAAGATCATCTGTTTAACCATGAAGTTGTATTTAGGATGCAAGAGCAGCGATATATGAGTATAAATGCCCAGCGACAGTTTATCTTTGACAACAGCTAACCTAAATACAACCTCTCCTTGCAGGATGCTTACAACAATGTACTTTTTTATAAGGGAATGATTACAAGCAATGAGTCACGCACAATCATCAGATACAAAAAGGGACGATAAAGACATTTTTCATATCCCTCTAAATAATAACTTATTAAATCTGAGCTAGCTCTAGCCATTCTGGCATCCTAGGGGAGATTTTAAATTAACACCCCTTTGCACAAAGCGTAAATGGCTCCCACAACATAAATAATAATAAAAATATGTTCAAACAATACAAAGCAGTGCAATATGCAGTAATATAAAAAATAAAATACAACATTGCAGTGCAGGTTTAATTAGGATCTGTGTAGAAGCTACAATTCACCTTGTTTTCTGTCGCTGTGGAGGTTTTAAAATGTTTAAAAGTTGGCCAATTTATTGGCATAGTAGAAACCAAGTTTCATAACCTTCATGTGTGGCCATATTGGTATTAGAAACGTGACTGCTGCTGTAACATAAAATTACAGAAGTCAGAACTTGTCTACTGCTGCTTGTTGTCTGACTTGTAGCTGTATTCAAACATAAAGTACATCCATACTGTTACACCATCTACTTCATATAAAGTAGCCATTGTACAAATTTCACTATATTTCACTATGACCTACATTTACTTGAAATAGTAACAAAATTGGTAGGCAGGCAGGCTGGTAGGTTGGTTGGTCGGTCGGTCGGTAGGTAGGTAGGTAGGTAGGTAGGTTGGTTGGTTGGTAGAACTTTTTAATCCCCAAAGGGAAATTCAAAATCGTGATTGTTAGCATTCAGTGATAATGTCTATAATGAAAGGGCACCAATCGGGTTGCAGGCTATTCCTGTGTTCCAGTATCCATACTTCAATGAGTACACTGAAACGCAGTACACTCTCCACGCTTAGAAAGTGTGGATAGTGTACCCAGTGGTCCACTTACCAGAAGTTACGTCACGATTGCTGCCTCTGCTCATCACCCACCCAGATTATTAAAATGCAAAACCACAAAGTTTTACATCTTTAAGTTTCTGGAGCTGTAGCCAATCCAGTTGCCGTTGTTGCCATTACGATAGCCTTCTTTTTTTTTATTTTTCGAGCTGACTTGGGTCCCCCTGGCTCCGCCTCTTCCACTACGTAGCTAAGATGGTGGACGTGAAGTATGAAAAGTATACATAGTACACCTTTCAGTAAACTTATTTTTGCCGCGATCGTAATCAGAACACCCTACGTACTCAAAGTGAGTATGGTAAGTACGGAAAGTATGGATATTGGAACACAGCCTATCCATCCATCCATCCATCCATTTTCTATACCCGCTAATTCCTGTTCAGGGTCACGGGGGTCTGCTGAAGCCTATCCCAGCTCACTTCAGGCGAAAGGCAGGGGTCCACCCTGGACAGGTCGCCAGTCCATTGCTGGGCACACAGCCTATTACTAGTCAATTTTTTTTTCTTTTGATGGCTTGCAGCGCTGCCCCCTCCAACAGATGCCGCCCTAGGTGGCTGTCTATATGGCCTATGCCAAGAGTTAGCTCTGCCTCAGGGTCGCAGGGTCAGACTGCAGGTCGGCCACTCCAGTGGTCATCCCACAGTGGCATCCAGTCGACAGGTGCAGGTAAATGCCAGGATGGTCAGAAGATGGAAGGGGAAACATCACCATGGCAACACCTGAAAAAGAGAAGAGAGAAGAGAAAGAGACAAAGGGTTTGAATGTAGACGTCAGCTGGAGCACATGAGGACAGTCAGTGATGTCATGAAACCACTCTAGTCTTATTGTGGCTTCAGGTCACTCTCTGTGCAGACAGTTCAGTCTCTTTGATTCCAATAAATGCTTCTTACTCAGTTCCTAAAGTGCAGCCCATTCAGATTCAGCGCTTTTGAGTCAGCTGAGCTGAGGGGAACAAGTTCCCTGGACCTCAAGCCGTATCTGAATTCTAGCGTATACCTACAGGTGAGCCTGTCTTATATTTTTACGTGTTCATTATTCCACACATAGACTTTATTCATGATGTGGTTGTTAAAGCAAACAGGGTGCATCTCATTAGAGTTGGAATGGTGTATTAAGTGATGAGTGATGGCAACAGGTTGCACATTTACCACTTTAAAAAAAAAAAAAAGCTTAAAACATAATTAAGATTGGAAAACTCTAAACGTTCAAAATAATTCATAAAGTTACTGCATGTTAAAACAGATAAAATTGGGGGGCATTGGGGTTCAGAGAGATAACCTGACCAAGCCATGTATGCCTTAATATATTTATCAGGAGGAAAACTTGGGGGAGATCTGCTTCTCTCTGCGCTACGTTCCCACTGCCAGCAAACTGACTGTTGTGATCCTGGAGGCCAAAAACCTGAGGAGCATGGACTTTGGAGGAGGTTCAGGTCAGACTGAACAGATAAATGCGACATAATCGTTAATTCAGCTGAAGTCGGTGGAACTGGATTAACTCCACTTACACCAACGTACATGACTCCTTCACTTGTTTTTAAAGGAACTTTTAATTGTACTGATTCTTGATCGTTGTTACGCTTTTTTTGTAAATATTTTCATCACAATGGTAGAGATTTGTCACCCCCCCTTCTTCCCAGGCCTGTCTTAATATAAATATATATGATGGAATGATTACACATAAACAAGAGTGGTAACATACGATTGCGCTTCTCAACCAGAGAGGGCGCTAAAGAATCTTATGTGGCGTTGCTTTAATGCACAATTTGATGTTTGTAGATCCGTACGTGAAGGTTCAGCTGGCTCTGGACAAGAGGAAGTGGAAGAGAAAGAAGACATCTATTAAAAAGAAAACGTTGAACCCTTATTTCAACGAGTCTTTCACCTTTGATGTGTCATTTGATCAAATACAGGTAACTGGTCAATATTCTATTCTAATAGCAGTTTTAGATTTTATTTTTAGACATATTTTTATGTACCTTGTATACAGTATGTCACAACCATATCGAGAAAGACATTTTTTCTTTGAAATACTCAATTTAATTCATACTTTAATTTCTTCATATTTATTTATGACAATAATTTCAAGTGGTGTTAGGCATCAGTATATGTATATTTTATTATTTTATTAATTTATTTGCAAAGAAAGGACACTTGCCTCCTTCGTTGCAGCTTCTTTCTTTAGTAAGCTCCATACTTACCATGTAGATCAGGCTATAAAAGTGCAATGCTGTTGTCCCCTGTCGTGCTCAGAGGGTGAACCTGGTGATCTCGGTGTGGGACCACGATGCCATGACCAGGAACGATCCTATTGGAAAGGTCTTCCTGGGCTGCGACGCTGCAGGAAATCAGCTGAGGCACTGGGCCGACATGCTGTCCAACCCTCGGCGACCGGTTGCTCAGTGGCACAGCCTGCTGTCGGCCGAGCAGGTCAACTCCACGCTGGCCCTGAAGAAGAAGATGCCCATCCCCAACAAGCTGAAGGAAAACACTCAGCTGTTTGAGAAGCATTTCAAATAGACAGATGCAGCAGGTAGAAATGTAAATACGGTGTAAATATCATTGTTTAAGAGGCTTTTCTGAGATGGCCATTTATTACTTGTATTTTACATTAAAGGGATATTTTTTACTTTAATGTGGAGTTGTATGAAGTACTTATGAGCAGTCTTACTTGCAGTTCAATTCAATTCAATTCAATTCAATTTACTTATATAGTGCCTATTTACGACAAGTCATCTCTATGCGCTTAAGAAACCCAGAGCTTGACCCCCGAGCACATGGCAACGCCATCAGTGGCAAGAAAA
>JBAMYA010044625.1:0-12324 GCA_037176975.1 Arrhamphus sclerolepis
CTGATGGCCATCCAATCAAGTGTGACTCAGCAGGGAAACATCTAAAACATGCAGGACAGTGGACCCTGAGGACCAGGGTTGAAGACCACTGCTTTAGATGATGTCACACAGTAGCAGCCAGTAGAAAGGGCTTGATGACACTCCAAACGGGACTCTTGTCATGCTGAGCATTTTTACTTTGATTTCCTCTTGTGACATGGGCTTGCTGTCTGCCCAGAGGAACCACAGAGCATCGTGGCCATTTTTATGGGGGGAGATTTACAGAAATGCTGACTTGATATTTGCCATTAAAGCCACTGGATATTGTTTAAATTTAACCAAAATGCTCAAAAGATCTGGATTTACATTAGGGCTGATCAGTAGACACTCATTTAATGAGCAGCTATTGCTTTCATGGGAGGAAGCATCAAATACAACTCTTAATTGCATTGTAACTCCTTCCTTTAGAACTGGATGATGAGGTAAATAATACACGAGACCTCTTGTCTCATTATCATTCACCAATTCCAATATATCCTCATACCTATAGAAGAGAATTAGATTACTTTTTAGCCTTCTCATCAGATAATCAAATCTATTTTTTGCAGTAACATCATTTGAAGCTATAGTACATGATCATTGTTCCAGGGCAGTCTGACTTCATAAATGCCTTCAGCAAACTTCACTGTTTCCTCAAACCTCCTCAGGATCTCTTCATCTGTCTCGTTAGATGATTCCTCTTTACTGGTTCAGAATGATTCCAGTTCCCAGAAGCTGCGCAACTGGTTAGAGAGTGTTTGGCCCTCCTCAACAAATGTGAAGTAATTCCACGTCAGCAACTTCAGTGATAACATCCAGAGCGGTGACTTCTCCTTGCAACGACCATCCAAATACACTTTGCAGTGCAACCAAACTATCTTGCAGTTTTTCTATTTTGTCAGACTATTCTCCAGTGCTGGTCTCCTCCAATTAGGACTCCCAGTTCTTCTGATTCCATCCCTCTTCCAGGGACATCGGCTATGGGCATTCCTTTGGACTCCAAATCATTTCTTATCTTTTCACTTGCCATCTTAATGATTGAAGAACTCCCTTTGGACGTCTCCAATAACTGAACCTCAGTGCTCTGATTATTTCTGAGGTTCCTCAAACGTACTTTCACTATCTTGCAGGTAACTCTTTGGGGATTTTTGGTGCCAAATACAAAAACGTTTAATGTTTCTTTACCTATGATGGGCAGATTAAGTGCTCTGGAGATGTCTTCTCTTATAAAACTGCGTGAGCTACTTCCATCTTATAGACACCTAAGCCCTGACTTTGAGCTGGTGAGCCTATCCATACAGTAGCTGTCTGGAGTAATAGTGTACTACTCATGGAACTACTGGGAGCTGCGCTGGATATCACTGTGTCTGCAGGGGAATTACGTGCAGTTGTATGTTTCCCTGTGTGCCTCCCTGTCGCCCTTCTATGCGTCTGTCATGGTGTGGTTGTATGGAGGAACCAAATGCAGGAGAGTAGGCGGGAGGCAGGAGTTCTCCAAAACTGATATTTAATAACAAAAACCAAAAACTCTGCCAGGGCAGGAATATCCAAAAACCCAAAGACTAACCAAAACCAGAAATAAACACAAAACCAGGTTTACATACAAAACAGGGAGCAAACAGTACAGACCAGCAGACAAAGACAGGACCTGATATACACAGAGAGGGGTAACGAGACACAGGTGAGACACATCAGGGGAACGAGGATCAGGAAAGTCAAGCAGAACATAACTAGACACAGGATTTCAAAATAAGATGGGAAGTAAAGCTCACAGACACAGAAAAGGTCAGAGACAAGAAAACAAGAACCCAGAACACCAACACTGAACAAAACCCAACAATAACCAGACCAAATACACCCACATCATGACACCGAGTGACTCTGCAGGGAGATTTTGCCACACCTGTCAGGCATTTCATTTTAAGTAAAAATAGTCGTTTTTATTGTTTTAAATAATGTCTAAAATAAAAAATAGCAACTAAACAGTTTTGCTGTTGTCTTTTTATGGTAATTAGTTAGTGGAGTGAGAAATTTGGCCTGGTGGTTAGTGTTGTTGCCTTACGGCTAGAAGGTTTGTGATTTGAATCCCACATGGGGTCTTTCTGTGTGAGATTTCAACACATTCAGGTGAAGAAGTGGGTATAAATAATGGATGGATTTTTATCTATCCCAAAAAAACATTTGGGAGATTATGGATGGCAGGTCTTGTTGTCTGGCCATGAGTAAATGACTGGCATAAATGAAATGTATGTTTGTTTGTTTTTTTTTGTTTTTTTTAATGGCATGGGCATTCAAAGCTTAAAAACTGAGTGAAGTTGCCCTGAAACCTGGAGTTTCTAAACTTTTTAATTTTATGTTTTCACTTGTCCTCAAACTTGCTCCACTATTCATTTTAGTTTACCCTTTTCTTATTTATGCTTTTAAAATGATGGTCCCATGGAAAGCTAACAACTTCTTATCCACTCATCATCTATTCTTGTCATTGTTTTGGTTTTGCCAGTGTGTATTATACATATGACAGTAGATGTTTACCTGCTGTGCAGACTTGCTGTCTGCTGTCAGGTATTCAAATTGACAGACCAAACATTATTATGATTTTCTTTTTGTTTGTTTATTTGTTTTTGTTTTTACCACAATAAACAACTGTTCACTACCTTGTTTTCACATTTTATTTTTTATGTTTTCACTTGTCCTTTACTGCTTCTCAACCACTTTAAGGATAGGTGACACCGTTTCCTAGTTTGGTTCGGGCAATAACTAAAAACCTTTGATTGTGATTAAGAGAAGATTATAATTTGAGCTAAAATACATTCTTTCACAATATGGCTAGTCATTAAACACCACGTTGTTTAGTATTTCACAGAATGAATTTATATGCATAGCAACTGATTATCAGCCCACACAAATCTGCAAACATTTAAAGAATGATCAAGATCAGATGAACAAGATCAGCTGCACCTGTGTGTGCTGTGTGTGTGACCTGTTGCACAGCTACCGCACACTCCCATCAGTGGAGAGAGAGAAAAATGACTGGGGTACAACTAGACTGAGTACAGGCTTACAGTGGTGGGAATGAACGATCTGTGTCATTAAGAGACCAACACAAATGTTTGGCCAGTAGGTGAATTGGGTCCGTCGTTGTGCTCGCTACAGAGCGGAGGTGGCTGAGGATGAAGCACGCCGTGGTCTTCATCAGGTTGTACGTCAAGACAACAGATCTTTAGTGGTTTGGCTCCTTGGCATATGCAGTCTTATGAACCACACAGGATGTCATGCACAATAAGACGTTTCACATAAGGGGGAGGGGGAGGGGGGCAGGTGATGAAGAAGTCTGTCCATTCATCATGAAGACATTTAAATGGCTTTTCACTGAAACTTAAAAAAAAGGTTTGCCATACTGACACTCAGAGGCTACATTAACTTTATGTGCATGCAGCATGTGTTGTTGGTTTGTGCTTTTGGATCAGCCATGGTGGCAGGCACGAAAAGATGATAGAAAAGAGGGAGTGGGGGTTTGAATCAAAAACCTACAGCCTGGTGATCATGAGGTGAATAAGCCAAATAGTTCTTCCAACATCAGGCCATGCCTTCATGGAGCGTACAAAAGCAAATAACATCACATGCAATGTGCAACTGGATAATCAATACTAGCCTGAGGGAACAACTGCAGTGAAATGAAGGCTGCAGAGATTACACCCTCCATCGCTGCTCACCGACATGCACCTACACCGAAGAGTTGAACCTTTCTGATTCGAAAATGCTATCGATATATTTTTTCTTCTAAATTGATTAGCATTAGCATCTTTTTTTAAATCGATTTTCCTCACTTGTTTTCTTTGGGGGTCAATGTTTTAAATTTTTAACTTGTTTAACATGGACTGGAAATGCTAACATAGGTGTGGTATTGATTTATGACTTCATTAGTTTGTGTTTAGACAGTTTGTGTCTAAACACTAACGTCCAGTGGAATTAGCAAACAACAAGCATTAGAGAAGAGCCTTTAAGTCCTTCAGGTTGTGAGGTGGTGCTTCCATGGATTACATTTGCTTTTCCAGCTCATCACTCAAATGCTCAATTGTAATAAAAACTGAGGACTTTGTCGCCAAGTTAAAATCTCTCAAGTTTCTCATTCCTGAACATTTTCTTTTTAATTTCCACATTCTTTATCCTGTTCTTAAGCCTCTCGTATTGAGTAATATGATTACCATGAAGGGGGATATGTAGACTGAAATTGTGGGATGAAATATGTCACAGGTGCATGTACAAGAATGCCAGGACCCAAGTTTTTGATGCATTTCTCAGAAAATCCCACTGTTTGCACTGGTCTACTATCTTTCTGTAGTGAAGGCTGCTGCCAAGTCTTTACCCAGAAAACAATGCACACATGCCGAGACATCCAAGAAAACATGATTCAACAGACAACAACTCCCTCAGCAGCTCTACTACTGTTCAGTTCTGATGTTCTATTCTCCATGTTTGGATGCAGAACATTTTACACAAGATTTTCAGCTTCAGAGGACCCGAACAACAACATTAAAAACCATATAACAGCACATAGAGAAATCTCTGGTTGTAAACCGCAGATTTAAAGACTATAATGCCCAAATCAGCAAAGTAATACACATTGTACAACCAGAGACCACTTCACTGGAAAATGGTTCCTCTAAATGTGAGTGTAACCAGTTGTTAAAAAGGTGGTCTTTGAAGTCAAAAACCCAATTTATAATTGCAAGACATTTTATTTTTAACAGACTTGTTTGCACTGAGTAAGATTTGAAGGAGTACAGCTTATTCAGCTTGGCTTAGATAGTCTTTTACACTCTGATGGTTTTTATGGTTAACAAGGTGTTCACAAACCACAGCTTCCACAGCTCAGTAGAAGTGTAAGCCCTCTGCCCAGGATACAGGACCTTGTCAGTCAGACATAAGAAAGCTCAAAAGAGCCAAACTCCTCTCAGCTCTTACTGGATTTACAGGAGATCAAAAGAGATCATTCTCTTTTCACCGCATTAGACTGTGGTACACCAGCTGACCTGCTGAGAACAAGATAGACTCACAGCAATATATCAGTTAACACTGGTAACACCTTTTAATCACCTTTTGATCATCGTCAGAATTAAGGTTTGGTGAAAGACCAACACAGTCTTTCAATCCTCAGCCTCAAATACGTATGATACTGTCATTGCTTCAACAGTCCTCCTCCCTTGGGCCACTGCTGATGAGAACTAACCAGTGCAAACTGTTAACACCACTGAAGACCTGCAGATGTGGAGTTGTTTAGGTCCAGTCATCCAACCATCACTATCTGACTCTTGTTATAGCGAATTCAATTCTTATACCTACCTGGTTTTCCTGTTTCCGACACAAGGAGTCCTAGAACAGACTGCTAAATTGCTTTAATGTATCTCACCTCAGAAAAACTGGCATGATAACATGGCATCTGTTATCAGTTTTAATGTTGTGACTTGCCAGTCTGTGTAATGAAGTAAAACGAGCATTTGGATTGTCAAAATCTGTTCACATTCACAGTGCCTTTTGATGCTTACAATGGGGACATGAGTTTGAGCCCACATATTTGTTCATTTCCACATCTCTCACTCTTAGAGCATTTCCTACACATACACCAACATCTCATACGAACCACTATGTTTTGGGCTAAAATGGATTCATTGCCAGAGGAAATACAGCGAGACATCTTTTACGGTAATTTGAGTTACTGTGTGCAGGGACACGGATGCTGCTGGATCCTCTCTGCAGTTAGTATTCAACCTTTCGACCCTTACTGCTTGTTTACCTGACCTCAGCGTATTCTGTCCTCACACAAAGCACACCAGCAAAGTCATGCCTGATTTACTGAGCACACAGTTTGCAAGAAAAATCTTGTCTATACTTTTGAAACAACATTAATAGCACAAGGAAGGTATAGTGGAGGCATCTATTAGCAAGCTAATTCATTCAGTTAAAGTTGTCTTTGCTTCCCCTTGAGAGGCCCCTAAGGAGCTATTATGTCAATTAGATTAAACAGACATTTATCTCTCTTAATATAATAGTCTATGGAAGGAAATTATATTTAAACAATGGTAGTCTTGTTGTGGCTCGAGTTTTACTCAATTAATTATTTACGTTTTTCTGAGGAAAATACAGCTCCCTGTAAGACAAGAAACCACATGAAACTTCATGAAACTGTGCTGTTTAGCTATCATGATGTTCTAGTGATATGTCATTCACAGAAGAGTCGGCTCTAAGAGTCAATGCTTTTGTAGTGAGTCAGAAGAAGAGAGTCGGGAGCCCTCTCCCTCTCAACCCCCCACTGTGTCATAGATGTGGTCCAGGAGCAGCGAGTGAGTAAGAGGGCTAAGAAGGAGCCGGAAACTATGCAGTATGGAAGCGCTTTGATGAAAGAACTACAGGAGATGCTGCAAGAAGAAAAACATTAGCTGATGCTACAATGGAGATCAGATCCTATCTTGAGGAACCCTTCAACCAAAGAGCAGAAGACCCATTAAGCTGTGGGAGGCCTTGACCTTAGTTCACACATGCCTGGTGAAGGTGGTGGAGGGGAGACTGCTACATTGGCTCCTTTGGAGAAAATCTTCTCAAAATCTAGTGCAAATAAGAATAGAGAGAAAAGATCGCATCAGTCCATCCAAGCTGAGGCATCTGATTGTCATCAGTGCTCATCTGCACTGAAACATAAAACACCAAATGGTTGGCTTATCAACACAAAAACCATTAATTTTTGTTAGGTTAAAATGTGAGGCTACAAGTGATGCTAAATAAAGAGCTGTTTGGGAGCCAAAAGAGTCATTTCTTCTTTGGTAGCCAAGCCAAATGAGCCAAACTTACCATCACTACAATGTTCAGCTTCTGTATTTAGGAACATTAAATGAATTTAAAAAAAGAGATCCTCCGTTTCCCCAAGCCTTGATTTTAACACTGAAATATTATTGGATAATAGCCTTGCAAAGAACTTTCCACTGTCATTCAGACACCTTTAAAATATTCATTTCAGTTTTCAGCTATTTATATAGTAAGTTTGTGCACAATTCAAATACTGTAAGCATTTCATAGTGTCACCCAAATTTTCCCTTCCTGTGCTTTCCTCATACAATATTCAGCCTATTGAGCTTAACTGCAATGAATAATGAGGCACTTAAGCCTTTAATGGGTCCACTAGAATTTATCAGATACAGACAGTGTCCTTACTCAGCAATGAAATGACTACACAGTGTGCAGCGCAAGGAGAGTCGTGACTGATTGAATTTAGGTTTTAAAATTAGTGACAGATGGTATAGAAGGCAATAGACTGTGTCTAGAACTTTATGTATCAATTTACAAACCTGTTCCAGGCAGAATTACACCCTGACACCACAATGAATCAGCAGATCACGTGCCTGCTCAAGGGTAGAGAAAATACAACTTTTGACTTCATCTAATTTCACTTATGACATTCAAGATCAACTAATTGACTAATTGACTGCCAGACTTGCTTTTAAACATCAGAAGGGGTGGTTTAAACTGAATATGTTGATGAAGCTGTTGTTTAAGCACAGCAGGCATGTTTAAGTATTTCAAAAGCTGCTGATCTGGAATCACTTCATACTTGTTCATGGAGATGTTTATCTGCAATCAAACTGCCCAACAAGTTAAACTTTAAACATAAAGCCAGACTAGGTTAAACTCCTGGCAGATTAACTGAGATTAAAGTGGACGGAGCTGATCAGAAATGAAGATTGATAAAGGGACAAATATTACCAGTGTAGCATTAAGATGATGAAGCTAAAATTAGCTTCAATCAACATGAAATCAGTTGGTCAACAGACTGACACAGCTCCTCATAAACAGTTCTGCTTTCTGCAGGTGGTGTAATGCTGTGTGTGACTATTTGGGCATTTCTTGGCACACTTTAAAACTCTTTTTGCAGCAGCTCAGCATCAAATACCAGTAAGTGGCACAGACTGCACACCTAGAGTGGACTGATCTTCTAATGGCTTTTTTTCTTTTCAGTGGGATAAGCTGCCGTATCACGTCGCTCAGGTCCACGTGGGTTGAATTCTTAAATCATAAATTCTCTATCTTCAGCTGACCTGTTGTCACCCCTTCTCAATCCAATAGATCAGCTTTAAGGTGGAAAGATTTTTTTTCTTCCTTGATTTATTAAGTAATGGTGCCTCCTACAAATCTGCAGCATCTGTCTGATGTCATGGCAAGATGGAGCAAAGTGAATATTTTGCAGCAACTCGAATGCATGTTTTGAAGAATTAAGGCAACTCTGAGAGAAAATTGTGGTTTATACTACAACGGACATGATAAAAATCATTTTATTTTTATCTATCAATGTTTTTCTACTGTAGTGATACAGTCATAGGAGTATGCCGTTGATGAATGTTTGTAGCTTGTCTGTTAGGGGAAAAAGACATCCTTTTACAAAAGTTTTGAAATGTTGTATTCTGTTTTCTGATACCTTGTATTTACTATTGTTTCAGTTGCTCTTTGATCTGATAAAACATTTTGTGACTCTACACCCCATGAGGTCACACCTGACCCTACGCCCTTTGAGGTTACACCTCAGAGATAGGAGGGTATCAGACTGAGTCCAGCTGTCCATCCTGCTATTGTCAATCTCTCATGTGAAACCAGGTCGTGAATAGATAAGTAAACATACGCTGACAGACAGGAGCAGAAAAAGGGTATTTAAGCAGAGTGATGTTGAAGCTACGTTGACAATTTTATGTTTTTATTACTGGACATGTAAACTGCTCCCTCACAAGAATAAATTTTCTATCTTATAATCTAAATCGCTTCTGTGTTTTGTAAATTTTTCTAACGCGTCTTAACACAAAGAGCTCAGCACAAAACCACATCTGTTTCAAAGGGTGCAGATGGTGCTGGGGACGAGGGGGACATGTCCCCCCCCAGATTTGTAGCGACCCCTATCTGTTCCCCCAACCCACCGTCCGCACATAAGGCGCCAAACATAGGTAGAAATAGTGAGGATTGATGTTCCGTTAGTTAGGCTAACTTACATTGCAGGACAAAGTTGAAATGGCAGCAGCAGGAGCCTTGTCAGTGTTCAATCCACATGACACCGATTCAAGAAAGGGAAAGGCTGGAGCAGATCCTTGCAGAGTTGGGAAAGCAAGGTGTTCAATTTTCCACATAGTTCTCGGTTAATAACACTGCACAGCTGATCCATTTGATAGCAACGGTGTTTCTGCTACGACTATGCGTTCAGTTGTACTCGTAAGTTGGAAGTTATGTAATTTGCATTTACACAAAATGGAATCATTTGCTGACAGCACAGTCCCCCCAGTTCAAAAATCCTGTCTGCGCCTTTCCAGGGATGTGACCTCAAACAAATTCATCTATTTTCTATAACATGAGACATTTAATTCATTATTATTGTTAATCTTGTAAATAGCCAGCTTTTGTTAAATTCACTGTACATTCAAATGTAAGCTCTGAAGCAGGAAAAAAAACATCTGTTCTGGTGCTGCTCAACCTTAGTTCAGCCTTTGATACTGTTTACCATAAAATCCTTCTGGATAGACTGGAAAACTGGGTTTAATCTGAGTTTATTCCACTGACCTGTGGAGTTCCTCAAGGATCAGTTCTTGGGCCACTATTATTCAACCTCTACATGTGTTTCCCAAGTCAGATCATACGTAACAGCAATGTTGCTTTCCAGCTATGCAGATGACACTCAGATCTACTGGATCTTTCACCAAATGACTCTGGTCCATTAGACTTCCTCCGTCTTTGCTTGGAGCAAGTGCATAGCTGGATGCAATCAAGCTTCCTTCAATTAAATCAGGATAAGACAGAAATAATTCTATATATTTTGTAACCAAGAATTACACAGAATCAGAATGAACAGAATGAGAGTTGTCTCCCAGCTTTAGGACTCAAAACAAAATCCCAGAATCTCAGAGCTTTAATTGACTCAGAGCAGCCACTGCCATATCAAGGCTGTACTTAAGACAGCTTTTCATTCATTATCTATACCTGCTATTTCCAGTGCAGGGACACAGGGGTCTGCTGGAGCCTATCCCAGCTAACTTTGGGCAAAGGCAGGGGTACACCCGGGACAGGTCGCCAGTCCATCACAGGGCCACATGAAGACATACAACCATTCACACTCTCACCTAAGGGCAATTTAGGAACACCAATTAACCTAACAGGCATGTCTTTGGACTGTGGGAGGAAGCCAGAGTACCCGGAAAGAACCCACACAAGCACGAGGAGAACATGCAAACTCCACACAGAAAGGCCCAGTAGACATGCAACATCTTGAAGAAAACATTGAATGACCTAAGCTGCTTTAATAAGTAAAGTAGTATTAAAGTAGTAGTAAAGTAGTATTTCTGCAGATGACAGGACTCTGCTGCTGGAAGTCTGAGGTGTTCAGACTGAAGAGGAATGGTGAAAGTCCAGTCTCCTTGTGGTGCTCCTGTGCAGCTGACCACCTGATCACAAGCAACCATTCAGTTTCATAAACTGTGGTCTGTTTGTCAGGCTGTCAGAAATCACAGTTGCGTGACTGAATGGGAATAAAACATTTTTGTAAAAAGTTAACCTATAAAAAATTAATTGTATGTATTTAAGGGAATAAAGAACATTTTTTCAAGAATGCAGTAATTTTTACATGAAGGCACTGCATGGATGTCTTTTTTTTTTTTTAAATCTCATAAGTAAAGTATAGTATAGTGTTAATTATACCATCAAACATTTTAGAATTTGAAGCATATCAGCATATGACCAAACAAATGATTATTTTCATGTTTGTATATGTTAAATAACCATCAATTTTCCATTATCTGACCACCAGTCTGCCCATTAATTCCAGTTTTCCACATATTCCCATAAACTCCTATGGAAATTCTCAAAATTGGTAAAACTTTTCATAAACTATTGGAAAATTTGGAAATGTTTCAGAATACAAGTGGTCCTTCCTTCCACCCATCCATCCAAACCTCTGGTGGGCTACGTCAGCCTGTCAGTTGAGAGTTGATGTACAAATCCTCTCCAAAGCTTCCTGTCCTGGGTCATGAGCTTTGCTTCCTTAAGGGTGATGCTCTTCCTCCTGAGGAACTTGAAGAGGTCGAATCATCTCTTCCGTGGTCTTCCAATTGGTCTTTTTTTTTTACTGGGGTTGCCATTCCACTATCCGTCATGGTGTTCAGTCAGGCGGCATCCGCAGATCTTCCTCTCTATGGTCAGCACCAGAGGCTCTACTTTAAGCTGAGCTCTTATGAAGGTGTTCAGTATTCCTTCCCGTACAATGTGGCGCAGTAGCGGTTTCTGCAACAAGCACTCACCAACAAAAACGGATTAACAGGCTACACATGATTTGTGTCAGTTTCTATCGCACATTTGTGGGTGTGCCAGTCAGTGTGCGCCCTTCCTGCTGAGGGCTCACCTGGGTCTCAGGTTGTGGTAGAGGGGGGAGGGGTGGGGGTGTCAGTCAGTGTTTATGAAAGAATGCAGCGCTGGCGTTTCGCACAAGAGGACCACTGTTCATGATCAATCAGGATCAGAAAACACCATCGTCATGATGTTAGTTAAACTGGTTAAACCCTTTTTGGTCATGGCTGTGAATGCATCAAGAGTCAGGGAGGAAAAGAGAAAAAAGGAGAGAGTGAGATGATCCTGGTAGGTGGTGTTTGGTGTTTAACAAAACAGCTGTTACTTAAAATTGAATTTGTCATTTGAGAAATTTGAGACAACTTAGACATCTGTGGTCAATATTTTGAAGTAACCCAACACTGCATTTCTGCATAAATGAAAATATTCCAGCCAACAATAAATAAGCTGTAATAATAAATAATACAAAAACATCTTACTATTTACAGTATTTATTTAAATAAACTGAACCTGAGATGAACTCATATACTCTATACTATGCCGTTGATGCTTGGCTTATTTTGACAATATCAATCAATCACACTTTGTTTGGCTGCCTCCATGTCTCCAAAATTTCAGTGGAAAGCACTGGTGTTTCTCAGCCAGGCATGCAGTCCTGTTAATTTTGTTGTTAAAATGTGTGTTCTTTTTATCTGTTGCTCGAAGGAAGAATCTGAGAACAGAATTATAAGTCAATTTAAGTTTTATTCATCATGCTCAATATTTATCTGGCCGGAGGTCCACTAACACCATGCAATGGTAGGAAGTGAACACAGAACAGTGATCTTCTCTCGTCTTTGTACCCAAACAGGAGGGTTCTGTGTGAAAGTCTCTGCCTTATTTGGTAAAACCAGATAGTGAGAAAGACTTGTTAACCTGTCAATGCTTTGAGTTATCTGTTCC
>JBAMYA010044626.1:0-12324 GCA_037176975.1 Arrhamphus sclerolepis
GGCACATTTCAGTTAGTAAGTTGACCCTGAAATCTTTGAGATAGATATATATATATATATATATATATATATAAGTATTCTAGAGTCAAATGTGAGGCCATCTGACCCATTGGTTTAAAAAAAAAAATCATGGTGCAATAGTTCCATTAATCTCCCTTCAGGTGTTAATAAAGTGTTATTGAATTGAATTTTGGTAGATTTTTGCACAGTTGACTTAATATATTCCCACTTATGTGGTGTTAACAAAGAATATTGTGCAAAAATTGTCAACTGTGCAAATGAAGTACTTTGATATGAGGAAAAAATCATGCCAACATGTAACTTTTTAATATGTTTTGTGTCATAGGAGCAAGAGGAAAAACTGCAAAAGCAGCAGAAAGCGAGCAACGAAAGCCCCGACTTGTCCTCTCTGACTCTGAAAGAACCTCCTCCTGCTGTGGAGGAAGTGGTGACTAATGTCAGCAGTGCCAAGGTAGCCTGAAATGTGAATTCATACTCTTTTGGACAAGACTGTGTCTTGAGTGATGGATCAAATTAATTTGACTCTTACTCTTTCTCATCATCAGAACCTCTTTATGCGTAGCTTTTATTCAGAGATTCTGTTTGTTCTTCCTTCCAAGCCTGTCCTCCAGTACTCCTCAGCATTTGATGATGAGGTGGTGGAACTAACAGAGGACACAGCTCCTGAGCTGCCAGGTTTTCTGGAAGCCATTTTGGAGAATGTGCAGGAGGAGCCCTCTGAGGCTATGATGGATGCAGCCCCAGAGCCCCAGGTTGATGTGGAGACGCCGGCAGCCCAGGCAGAGTCGGGTCGCCCCTCAGCCAATGTTGTGCACGGGCCTTACTATTATTTCTATCAAGGTGAGTTATTGTTATTCTTTTTATTTAATTTTTATGTGCAAATTTTTCCTTTAACAAAGACTGTAAACTGTTTTAAACATTTTCACGCTAAAGCACTTTACCATAATTGTGCTACTTTTCAATGTAGTGTAAACAAAGTTTATCTACCTTTTGAACCGTGTGGAAGGAATCCTGACATGATGCCTGAACCACATCTACAGGCTCATCTGTTTTTGAACTTCTCTTTTAATGAATTCAGAATTTCTATTGAAGACCAGGGTTCATGGACACGGAGTTTAGTGTTTTCCATCTGAACCTGTGTCTCAGTGTCAGCAGTTGGCTCTTATAAATGTTATAGTTAATGAACGCTCACTGCTGTGCTGACCAGCATCGCACATGATGAAAAACAACACAAAAAAACAGCTGCTGGTTTGAGTGTGATCTATAAACGGCAGCAGGTGATATTAAAAGATACAAAAAAAAGTTTAATAATGAATATTCAAACTCTGCTATTGAATTCAGCTTAAAACAGCTGTTGTTAATACAGCTTTAACATTGATAAACACGATTGTCAGTTACAAATGCTGACTGGTTTCTATGAACACGACTACAAACAGGACTTAAACCCACTGTGAAGCATCCATAGACAACAGATAAATACTTGGTAATATTTATGAATGACAATGCAAACACAGTTTTGTTTTTAGTCTGGTCTGAAACTCTTGCTGTGAGAGAAACTCCCTCCGGCTTCAGAGATTATTCACTAACGCTGCACTTCCGAATGTTGACTTTTATTCCTGAATGGCAGTCAAAATGTGATTTATCCCTGATATGAGTGGATCCATAAACACCAGTGGGTGATAATGAAACGCCAACAATGTTAGTGAAGACTTTCTGCTGTGTATTGGTAAATGTTAACAAACACCAACTTCTGATTTTTAAACATTAAAAGTTGATCTAAAAGTTACTGGAACACAATCTTCTCTATACTCCACTGCTGTTGAATTTTGGAGCATATTGTTTAATTTATTGTCATTAATTTACTCTTTACTGGCCTGACACATTATCTGTGTTTTGATTAGTACAATAATCCTGTGCTCCACCCAAATGTAACCAGTTCTTGCATCTGGCCTCAGCAAGGTTTTGGGGCCACCATAATGTTGTTTTTTTGTTTGTTTGTTTGTTTTTTCTGGCTCTGAGTTTGCAACTTCTCTGCTGCCGTGGGTCAAAAAGTCAAAAAAAGCCCCAGAACAAACTGTTAAGTCTAGCCACCAAATCTGAGCTAGCACTGGAACTGCTTTAGTGGAAAATCCCTAACTGCCCTACTCTGTTTGTCAGTCTCCAGCTCTGTCTTACCCCTGTCATAAACAAGATTCCAAGACTCTTGCACTCCTGCATTTGGGCTGTGAATTGCTGGTCCACCCATCCTAAACCTGATGACTGAGAACCAACCCCTCACATTTAAAGTGATTCTCACCCTGGCAGCTTCAAACGGCCCGATGCCCGCTGGAGGGCTCCACTTGATGAAAACCAATGAACCACATCATCATAAAAGTAAAGATGCAGTTCTAAGTTGACCAAGAGTGGAAGAACAACTCCTTCAGCTTGAATGCTCCCTTTATCTCAGACCATGTCATTTAGAGGGTTTAGGCTTGAGGCTATTATACCAATGGATCAGCAATTGAGGCTCAGAGCGTGTCCTCTGACTCAAATAATTGTAAATATTCCTGTCATGCAGAAACAATGTGCACTTCATTTTCAATTTTTCTTTTTCAATGGTTCTCTCTCCAGCTGACGACTGCCAGCAGATGTTCCTGCATCCTGTGAATGTGCGCTGTCTGTTGCGTGAATACGGCAGCTTGGAGGCCTGTCCTGACTCCATCACTGCCACAGTTGTGGAGATAGTTGGACACACAGTCACTGAGGTCAGCAAACAGGGAGACACACATTTCAACTGAAATTATTACCATGAACCACAGTAACTTCTTCTCAGGGAGTTTTCTCAAATATTCCACTCTTTGAAAAATCATTTTTGATTGAAGCGTTTGCTCTTTCACGACCTCCTCACAGGAGATCCGTCGTCGCCATCGTTATCTGGCTCATCTGCCGCTCACATGTGAATTCAGCATCTGTGAGTTAGCCCTGCGGCCGCCCATCCTGTCCAAAGAAACTCTAGACACTTTTGCAGGTTTGAACACTTTAAATTCAGCTTTTCTTATGAGCATTTTAAAATGATAATCTCAACAGCTGTTATTCCTAAACGTGTTGTAAACCTTTTAGACGATTTGGAGAAAAGAAAGCGCCTGAGGCAGAAGAAAGCGAGGGATGAGAAACGCAGGGAGAAGCGAATTGAAATTGAGGAGAACAAGAAACAGGGTAAATGTAAGTATGGGTTGTGGAATACGATGGCTTCAAAATCATTTTCTGTTTTGGTCCATGATTCCACAACAATCTATTTGTACTTGTGTCCTCTCAGATCCTGAGGTGCATATTGGGTTGGAGAACCTTCATCATTTCCCGGCATTTGGCTCTCCGCCTCACAATAGTAGTCCACCAACTCATCCTGAATTCACTTTTGCCCCTCCATCACCCCTCAGTAGCAGTCCTGCCTCAGGTAAGACCAGCTCTTCTGTCTGCCATGTGTTGTTAAGTCTTCCAAGTTTCCTCCTGACATGTTTGCATTGCATTTTTCACACATGAACAATGGAGATGTTCAGAAAAAATGTACAGTTGCTATTCACACAATAACTTGACTGCAGGAGATTATCTGCTGGAGGTGTGCTTTCACAGCTGGAAAGGTGAGGGAAGAGTGCAGTGGTGTAGAGGTTAGGGCATTATGGGAAATATTTTCGATGTAGAGAGATGGTTTCGTCAACTTGATGTCAAGTATGGTTGATAAAGCTCTTTGATGACAGTTTTTGTTTTTACCAATGCTGAGTGTTTATGAATATATCTACCCTAGCAGATGTTATCAGTGCATATTTATATGCCTTCACACACTTGTAATAGATGCTTCAGTAGATTGGTTTCTACATTTGTAAAAACCAACATGTGCTTTCTTTTTAAGAGTTCCAACATGGACCACATCCTTACTCATGACTAAAACCAGTACTTTTCCAGCTCTTCATTTGTATCAAGTCTATACTACTGCTTGTACAAATGTCTTACTTGGAGACGGAAGTGGAGCATTTCTGAACAACATCTTCAGCTATGGATATTCATGCTCTCATGTTCCACCCCTCCAGAGCATCACTACAATATTTCAGGGCTGCAGTGCATGTGTGAAAACTGCTTCTTGGTAGAGTGAAGATTATGAAATAATAATTCTGTCTGCATCTTTTTCCCTTTGTTTTAGATGGGATGATATTCCCCAGTCTGAATGTGCCCTCACTCACTGTGGGTCATGTGGAGGACGATTCCCACTGCATGTCTTTTGCACAGGTGTGTGGAGCAGAAAGATTGAGTAATTATCATAATCTGAAAATTCATTATCTATCCTGACTTGGCGTGAATGTACCATCTATAAATGTGTCATTTATAGATGCTGAGAGATGGAAAAGCCAGAGCTGATGCTGGGCCCAGGTTCAACCCAAAGAAAGGTAGGGCGAAACTGGAGGTGTGGTGACCTGAAGAACTCTGACGTTAATACTTCAGCACTTTATTGTGCAATGTCACCATACTTATTAATGCCCAGAGATGCAGTACATCTTTCAGCAGAATCCTATATTGTGATGATAGTAGAGTTAAACTGCTGCACACCTCAAAGATTCTTATGGGGTTACATCTGAACTCGTGATGTGCGGTACCTTTTTTTTTTTTTTTTTATATATATTTCACATTCGATACCAAATAAAATTCAGGCTGGTATTGACAATACTGATCTGATATTGACTTTTTACATAAACTTAAATGTGTTTGGAAAATCAAAAGTCGTATATTTCAAATTATAGCTTCAGGTGACATGTTGGTCACAACTCTGTAGTAGTGTCTGAATGCACCAAAGAGAGGTCTGTCTCACTCTAGCAGCACCTGTTACTCTTCTCTCCTAATCTTTGCTCCATCTCACCATAACCTTATCATAATCTACGGTATGAGTGGTTTTCAGATGTTTGACGAGGTTACTGGTGTTGCCACAGTACCTTACCACCATCACCTCTACGCCATGTAGTTTGTGGAACTGAAATAACTCCACACATGACTTCTTTTGTGGTAGGGCATCATTTGAACAGCTTAGTAGACTGAGTGAGTGAGCGAGCTGCCTGCTTGCGCATTTATATAGATGTATTTCACATATGACAATGACTGGCGAAAGAAGTAGCTCCTATCAAGTAGTACGAAGTTCCTGTCATTTGGACTTGATTCAGAAAGGATGGTTACTTCCTACTGTTTTCCTGTTAATGCAAAAAAACACATTTGTCCCAAATTACTAAAAAACATTGATATATGTATTGATTCTCACATTAAAATATGAGAATTAATTCCAGAACGTAAATATCTGATGTCAGAGATATCAGTATTTCAGTGTTGTCATCGTCTCAGGTGGTGTCCAAACCATGTGCAGAAATTGTGTGTCATGCTCAAAGCTTTTTCACAATTTGTGGACAATGAATCCTAGCATAGCCATCTTTGAATATATCCATGCACGGAGGAGGAAAAGAAATTAGATTTTTTTTATTCAAGTTGGAGAGGTGTTTTTGTTTTTAATTAAAAGCTACATTTTATCTCATTGAAAAATAGCCAAATCTGTCCTATTATTCTGGTTGTACAGCACAGGAATGCATTTTATTGATGTGCTTTGTCAATATGGGCTTAATCTTTATTTAGGATTGATGAGATTGTTTTTACATTTGTCCATATTTAAAAAGCATTTTACTGACAGATATTAGCAATTTTCTTTTTCACCTTTTCGAATCTGATCTTGGAATATCACAATGCACTCACCAAAGTTGGTATCTTATAAAAACAAACAAAAAAAACTAGCAATCTAGAATTCATGTTACTAAAACCTGTATCAAAACTGTACTGCTTTATTAAATAGAAGCTACTGTTCAGAGGAGGATACACTTGTGTATCTATGGGTTAAGTTATACTTCTTTTGCTTACGTTCTGGTATCTACAAATTATACTTGAGCGTGGAATCACTGTCTTTGTGTGTTATTATGCATTTCCTGTAAAGCCAGCTTCTACAACTGTCAGGTAATCCTGACACTCCAAACGCTTCCTGAACTCAGGATTGTGTATCATCCCATTCAGATAAACTGCTAACTCCACCAGCAGCGGACAGCGAGGGCGAGAGCGACGGGTCTGATCGTGTCCCTGTGCCCAGCTTTCAGAATTCCTTCAGTCAGGCTTTTGAGAAGGCACTTCTGCAGCTGGACAATGGTCCAGCTTCACCGCCACAACCAGTGGTTGAACCAGGTCTGTTGTTGCTGAATTGATTACGTCTAGCCAAGGGAAGCTTTCTCATTTGCATTCATTGTTGGTTTGTTCTCTTTTAGATGAAAAAGGAGGAAAGAAGAAAAAGAAAAAGCAGAAACTTCTTTTCAGCACATCCATGGTTCACACAAAGTAGATGACACTGAAGTTCAACTTATTCATTGTGTTTATCCAGAACTTCCCAATGCTTTTCTTTCTTTCTTTCTTTCTTTCTTTCTTTCTTTTTTTTTTTTTTTTAAACTTCAAACTTTCAAACTGAGCGTTGGAAATAAGTTTTAATGTAGACAAAGTTCATGCTACTTTACTGTTACATGGACTTGATCTTTTGTTGGGGTGTCTTTCCCTGAATTTCATCTACATTCATGCATTTGTTCAACTACTAGGTTTAAGCTAAGTATCATATACTGCCATGCTGAAAGCTTTTAGGTAACCTGTAGTTCAGATGCTAAGTAAAGGAGTATAATGAGCTGCTGGCTCTAATATTATATATGCTTCATGCTTGTCATGATTTCCAGATGCACAAATCTTTCCCTTTATTTGGCTGTGAGAAAACCCTTTTGGATTCACAAATAATGAGGGAAACTATAATTCGAAGGTGCTTCATACTAAAGTAGCAGTCAGCCAGCTGCAGGTCCTTTTTGCACCTTTTGATTTTCCTCAATACTCAACACCCACACTGTATCAGTTTGGAACTTCGTCTTAAAACACCTAAACAAATTAGTATTTTCTCAAGTGTTTTGCAGTTAATCCCTTGGATTAGCCCTTCAGAAGGCTATATTTGGGGTTATTGCAGTGATCAGAGCTGAAGCATTCTGTAACACATATTAATACATAGTCCAAATGGCAAGGAAGTAAATCAGTATTATACTAAAGAGATCAGTTCTATAGGCTCAACAGACTCATTCTGCTTGTGTAAACCATAAGAAA
This sequence comes from Arrhamphus sclerolepis, assembly GCA_037176975.1. Taxonomy (NCBI): domain Eukaryota; kingdom Metazoa; phylum Chordata; class Actinopteri; order Beloniformes; family Hemiramphidae; genus Arrhamphus; species Arrhamphus sclerolepis. Next base: position 7,204 of record JBAMYA010044626.1, read on the forward strand.
ACCATTTCAGTTTCATTTCATTTCTGTTTTTTCATTTTCTGATTGGAACTATTTACTTTGTTTTACCCTCCACCTTTATCCCAGCGTTGAAAATGTGTGAAATTGGAGAGTTGCTGAGATTTAACAAAAGCTTGGTAAAACTGAAGACAAGTGGATATTTTTTGTTTGAGGATTATTTCACCTTTCCTTTTGAGCAGGTTTATAGGCTAGTAAGCAAGACTAGTCTGTTGTAATGAATAAAGATTTATGCACAAAGAAATGTCTTATTTGCTGCATTTTATTGAGCCTGATGAAGTTCAATAGATGACACATCATATTGGTGCACTATTTATTTCATCCACATGATGGCAGTCATGATAATATTTTGTGTGTGTACACGTATATATGTGTGTGTGTGTACATATATATATGTACATACACGTATATATATATACATACATACATACATACATACAGGGCTGGGCAATTAAAACTGATATTCAGAAATAATCAATGTAATCTTGCTCATGTCAATCATTTCTCTTGAAATGGCCATCTAGAGTTAAATTGTGTGTGCTCCCCTTCACTTATTTTAAAATCAAATATAATTACTGTTTTTGTTTGCAAAATATCCCAGTTTTAATAGTTGATTGCAGCAAAAAACCTTGGCAGTGTTCCATGAGAGCATAAAAGAAATCACTCGTTAGTCACACGTGTGTGTCTATATGTATGTATGTATGTGTGTATAGCAAAACTCCACGAATATCATTGGGATTGTAAAGATTTTCAATTAAAATAGCTGGAGTTCAATGATATTGCTCAATCGCATTCTACATTCAGTTCGGGGGATTAAGTTTGAGATTTGTGAAGTTGATTGCATTCAGCATAACGCATACCGGAAGTTAAGTTTAAATAAAATTGACATTGCATGTACACATCAACCGGTGTTGACTGGATTCACTTTTATTTTGAAAGTCTTAAGCGGAACCTCCCTCTCCAGGTTTTCGGCTTGACGCGGCTGGTTTGAGGCGCAGCGGCCGACCAGTCAAACGGCTGTGCCGCTGCTCAGCGTTGTCTATCCTGTCAACAACACTGCAACCTGAGACGGAGAGCAGTCATTTGGCTGCTAATTTAGCCATTCCGGCTAGCCTATGTATTAACTAGCTGTCAGGACTCGTAACTATCGAGGTAGTCTGTTGCATATTATTCGATTTGTTTGAAGTGGTTTCGACGAGAGCAGAGGAAAAGCTTCGTCGAGTTGGTAAGTTTTTCCAGTTTATCAAACAGGTCCAGTCAGTGTTTCTGTCTTGTGAGTTCAGCTTCTTGAGTTATTAGCTTAGCTTAAGTTGCTGATGCGTGTGTATTTTCCTCATTTTGAGGTCCTGTGAGTGTTTGGGTTTGATCGTTTCCTCTGAATTCATCACGCGTGTGCAATGCATGCTCAAGTTTTTCTTTGTAAAGGCCGTGTTTTTTGTTTTTGGTCTTTTCTTCTCCTGATCAGGACAACTTTGCCTTTGGAAAAATTGCACCACCACGCCGTTGTCAATAAGACACGGAAAATAAGCAGACAGGACACAAGGAAGTGATAACATTTGTTGAAATTTCTGGACAGGAGCAGCTTTGTTGGGTCATCAAATTATTGTAAGAGGCCGCCATCTGCTTGAGGTTGTTCACAGTAAATTAAATCACTCCAGGTCATCTTCACGAACATCTCACGATGTGCATGAGCTGCGCTTGGATTATTTTGTGCGTGGAGACACCTGTGCACTGTCTGGCAACCTTATGGTTAATTGGTTGGTGGTAAATTATATGAAAAACATTAAACCTTAACTAAATTTTGATGGCGTGTGAATGAACTGAATGAAGTATGCTGGTTCATGACCTATAGACTGTCATAAATATGGCTAGAGTCCTGTTGGATAACAACTGCCAGCAGATAGTGCATCATTGTGATTTGCAGTGTATGCCTTATTTAGCACCATGCGCAAACTGCTTTTCAGAGGAGGGATGTAACCCTTTTAGCTGTCTTGAACTTGTCTGGTGTCTTTGCGACAATATTAAAGGAAATTTCCTCTGCACAACTGGCTGAGCCAGGTTATTGACTTGATATCCCTTGCTGTCAAAACAAAACACTGTTTTCTCAGTACAACACTCACTTATGTGGACAATCTGCTCAAGATCAAAGAGATATGTCTGTGAGATTTTTAAACATTAATACGAAATATATTGGTTGCAATCTCGTCTACTAGCTCGTGGAGGTGCTGATTTCTGAATTTATTTGTGGTGATTGTTTAGGGATACTCATTTCTGTCTCAGTTTAAGTAAGGCGGACACTTCCTTAATCCCTGCTGTGCTCTTCGACCCAGCATCACAGTAAATGTTTAGCATTCCATCTTGGCAGTGGCGTTTCCTGTCATCTAAAGAGTTTGTTTGTTTTCTTTTTTGACTTTTTGATTTTTTTCAGTTTTTCTATCTCCCTCAGTCAACCACATCCCATTGCGTTTTTCTACATCATTATGCTTCCTTGTCTTTTGTTTCAAACTGAAAATGACTGCAGACATCAATGTTTACAGCATTTGAAGTTCCTCTGTGGACAGATTGAATTTACATAAAGATATTGTAGTAAGTAATGTGCCTGTCATGTTGGGTGAATTGCGATCCCAAACCAGAATGCAAATGCAAGCTGAAAAAGGTGAACAGACAGCAGGACTGTGTTAGTGTATTTCCTGGAGCATTTGTGGTATTTTACATCTGGACCTATGTATTTGACTCATATGCATGGGTGTGACTCTGTTTACTCAAGTCTTTGCTGGTGTACACATTATCATGTATTTGCTCATGTAGGAAGCCGTGAGAACAGCACAGCAAAGCAGCACTTGGACAACCCTTTTGTGGCTCTGCTGTGATTTTCTTTCTTTTTCCTTTTTTTTTTTTTTTTTTTAAAACCCTCTCCTGAAGTACTGGAGTCTTGGCAAGTGAAAAGCTGTTGTGCTTTGTTGACGCAAGCTGTTATTTCTCTCAGGCTTCTTCAGCTCATTCTTCCTTTGTGCTATGACATCGTGGCTTGGTTACATGAGCCCAAACTCTTCAGCAGACGGTTGACATCTGGTCAGGTAGGATACACTGGAATTATTCTGTTCCTCCAAAACAACCTGCTGGTTTTGTGTAAAAAATATCACCAGCATGTGGAAAGCATTAGCAAATGTGAAAGAGCACCTTAAAGGGCCAGCACAGCCGTGCTTGAGTTGTTTTTCTTTATCACTATAGAAACAGGAGATACATTTTTTTTCATACATCATAGTATGTGTCAAAGAAAGCAGTGAAATGATTTCCATTTAACTCATATTTCATGCTACAACTAATTTTTATACTGTGGAGATGGTTTAAGATAGATATAAATAAAAACAGAGCTTAGTTGAGTTGACCTGGCTATCTGAAGCTCTTTAATGGCGGTCTGGTATGAGTTTGCTGTGGAATTCCCCTTTTAATATTCGAGACTGAAGAGCCAGAGTAGCAACAAAGAGGGAAAAGAGTGATTTTAAACACTTGCCTGGTCACACCTTGTCTCAGGATTTACCTTAAAGGTATGTGATCACAATCACTGCCACTTCATTCAAGTTAATGATGCACATGTAAAAAAATAACGTGATAGATTACATTTCTTTATGACGAGACCTGCATTAAACTGCTCCAATAAAGCCAAGTCAATACCTTTTTTTTTTTTCCTGGTTCCAGGGATAAAGTGTCCAAGGAAATGTGTTTGTAAAGGCAGCATGATCAATGAGGTTGTGACATCTCTATCTTGAAGGGAAACTTAGTCGAAACAACTTCTTAAATGTTCACAAAGAGCAAGAGGGTAGACTATTTCATGTGAATGGTAAATATATAATGGCTATTAACCAACACAGCTGGAGTGTAGACTGTCAACTCTTTTCTCTGTTAAGACGTTCTGAGATGACATTGCAAAGAAGTCACAGGTGTAATTAATACATCACTGGTTAATAGTTCCCATGTAGTTTCCCTGACAGTTGAGCCTTCGTATCATTCTTTCTTAACAGACCAGAACCGAAGTAGGAGTGAGGAGGTCTTAAATGTAGATGGTACAAAACAAACTGAGGCATACTTTTGATTAAAGATTCACAAACAGAGTTGGTGATTGTAAATTTTAAATACTATCTACCTTTTTTTTTTCCCCCGCTCCCAATGTGGAAAGTAAAGTCCTTGGTTGGAAGACCACTCTTGTTTCTGGTAGAAGTGGATTGAATTTTAGTCCCAGTAGGCCAGTATAATGTGACAGCAATGCCTGCTTATCCTGGCCCTGGAGACCCTGTGTAAAATTCAGTTATCTTAGGGTTTATGATTTCTAACTGTGCTTTTCCAACTGTCATGTAGTCATGTCATGTTCCCCCATAAGGGAAAAAAAAATCTATTTCACACGCATCTGATAACCATTTCCCAGGAACTCCTAGGACAAAGTCCACTCAGGCTAGGTGAAATGATGGCTTTGATGTTTAATTGTGAGATTAATTTCATTTGATGTGGAGCTATTGTTGAGTAGTAAACATTCATTTTGCTCATTTAAGTTTTTTTTTTTCTCTTTATATTTGTTTGAAAGGATGGCTGCTGAGGTGGAGGTTCAAACTGGGGAGGTAGGAAGGACAGTGGCAGGAGCACGACTTCACCTGGGTCCCCTAACTGACACCAGCAATAAGAACCTCATTGACATCCCATCGATCAATCAGCCCCATATCATTGCAGCAGAGCCTAACAAACCTGTCCCAAGTCCCAAGCCACGGCTTACTCCCAAACCTTTTGCGGTAGAGAAAAACCCCACTATTAAGCCCATACTTGCGCCCAAGCCTCAGACCAAACCCAGACCAGAGTCCACTCGTGTAGCTGGATATAAACCAGACCCACCAGGCACTCCAAAGCCAACACAAAGGCCAGTATCAACCAACCCTAACCGCCCTGCCCCAACCTCCTTTAAAACATCTAATAAGCTGAACACTGGACAGACAGTCAAACCAGTTGTCCAACCGTTTAAATCGGCTCCCCCTTTTGATGCTGATGACCCCAGTAAGCACACCCCTCCTGTGCCAGCTGAAAGGCAGAGACGTGTTGCATCAAGCTTGGCCCATTCCA
>JBAMYA010044627.1:0-12323 GCA_037176975.1 Arrhamphus sclerolepis
AAAACATCAACCAATATTGCATATCCATAATTATTATAATGGATATAAATAAAAAATACTTACACTATAACGTAAATTAGAAGTGTAACACAAAAAACTGTATTTTTACGCCTCTTCTGAATTTTAGTCAAACACAAATACAAATACCCCCCCCCCAACAAATACAGATACAAATACCGGCTGTTTTGTTTTTGTGTGTGTGTTTCTGTGCTGTGTAATGATCCTGAGGAATAAATATGCTAAATGTCTTTTTGTTGTTGGTTTAATTTAGAGGCAGCAGCTTGCATAGATCTAATTCAGGGTAAATATTAACACAGTTTGTGTGAAGGGACAAATACATGCCTCCGTGTTAAAGAAATGATGTCCTGTTGAAACTTACCTGTTCAGATTTAAAACCGAAGTAGAGCCCGTTTTCAAAGCTAAGGGTCAGTTGACTTCAGCTACTACCCATGACATACTGCAGCTGGCCCACATGGTCATTCTTGTCAGCGGTGACCTCACAGGGGGAACTGACATCGCCCCCAAACGCTCCTGGGATCAGGGTTCAGGATTCAGGCACTCAAAACCCTCCACCACAGTAAGGTGGCAGTTCAAGGGAAAACTCCTCCACCGTCTCAGTGGAAGACTCTCCACTGGTCTGATGTGATGAAGATCAAGCTCTCTGTTTCCCGGTTGATCTTTGTTCCTACCCTTACAGATGGTCAAGAACTGTGGGTAGTGTCCAAAATATTAAGGTCGTGCATGAATGAAATAGGAAATACTGTGACTTCTTCACATCAAGAGGAGCTATCTGAGACAGGGTTGGCTTCTGGTGAGGATGGCCCCTGGATGCCTCCCTGGTGATATGTTTTGGACATGTTCAGCTGGAAGGAAGCCCTGAGGCAGACCCAGGACACACTTTAGACACTATATGCCTCAACTGGCCTGCGAATGCCATTGGTTCCCCCAGAAGAACTGAGGAGAGAGAGGTCTGGGCCTCTCTGCTTAGACTTATGCCACTGCAACCCAAATTTGGATGAGCAGAAGTTAATGAATGGATGGATGGATGCGGAAATAGCACAACAACCATGAAGTTTTCTCATAGTACAAACTGTGCAATTGTTTGCATAATGTGTTTGTAGAAATTCGTGGAACAGGGGAGTCCAGGCCCGGCAATCTTGAATTGAGCGAAGTGGGTTTAGAGAATATATCCTAAACATACAGCTTGAAATTCCTCATATTGTTGTTAGATTTTCTTCTTTTTACTAAAAGAAATGCTTTTGTAGGTACTGGCATGGGGATAACTTGCCATTTGATGGTCCAGGAGGAATACTTGCCCATGCTTTTTTCCCCCGCACTCAAAGAGAGGGAGAAGTCCACTTTGACGACGATGAACACTGGACAGTGGGCAACAGTGTGGGTGAGTTTACATCATGTGAAATTTTTTGATGTGAACAAAAGATTTTATTTTGACCCACTTATAAGAAGTAATCAGATCACAAGTAACTTTAGTATCACTGCCCTTTTATCCTTGTTAAGGCACTGATCTTCTCCAGGTGGCTGCTCATGAGTTTGGCCATGTCCTGGGCCTGCAGCACTCCCTGGAGCCTGATGCTGTGATGTGTCCTTTCTACAGCGACTCTTATCCTCTTCAACTGAGTGATGATGACAAGAGAGGTATTCAGTATCTGTATGGACCCCCTCGGCACACGCCACCTGAGATACCTGAGACAAATGACCTCAGTACAGAACTGGTGAGAACATATTATTGACTCATCAAAACCAGATGTAATCTACTTTAAGAGTTGACCAAATTCTTATTTTATTATTATGCACATGAGCCAATGGATAAAAATAACTTTTATGTGTGTTGTTGTGTCCCAGCCGGATGCCTGCAGGACAAACTTTGATGCTGTGTCCATGATCAGGGGAGAGCTCTTCTTCTTTAAGTCTCAGTATGTTTGGCGTATCCGCGACGGGAAGCTACAAGCTGGGTATCCAGCCTTGTCTTCACGCCATTGGCGAGGTTTCCCTGACTACATCGATGCTGCATACGAGGACAAGTCTGGCAACATCTGGTTCTTCAAAGGTAGAGAAACTAAATAAAAAAACAAAAACAAAAAAACATTATAATTCATCAAGTTTCCATGAAACTGCAAACAGAGTGCTATTTATTTCTGCATGTCTTTCTGGTGACACATTTTGGAGTTGAGTTTCAAAAGCCGAAAACCAACAAAGTGCAGCGCACCAAGAAACTTGATGCCGCTCGTCTTCTCTACATCAGTACTTTTGATTATCATAGGCTGGTATTGTTCTGGTTGTACGCTCTCCAAAAAGGAGAAATGATCTAATCTGTCTTTTCCACATTTTCCACATTTAATGAGAGACTTCATAACCAATTGACTTACTGTCATCTCATAGTTTTCTCATAGTCAATTTACTGCTGATGAGGAGATACTGGTCAGGTGAGTGCAGTGGGGTGGACCAGTTGGCCCAATATGTAAAGTGGAAAGGGTCCAGGGAGGGTGGACTTGATGTGTTGAATGATGACTTTTTATGCCGAGTTCACCATGATTTCGGTCATCTCAGACGAAAATGGGAAAAATCGTAGCTCAGAAACATTGGTGGTGGATCTCACAATGAGACAGGAGCGAAGATGAACGACGAAGATGGGCTGCTACAGACATGAACAGTGTCAGAAATTTGGAGGAATCACCTCACAGTGTGTCACTGTCACTGCCTCTACCATCTCTGTCCGCTAACCAACCAATAGAATGGTCTACACAGCACAGTAGCCATAGCAACAACAGCGAAAGATTCAATGGAGAAACAGGATGAAAAACAAGTCAAATACAGAAGAAAGACACTTCTTTTTTCTTGATTTTATTTATTTCCTTTTCAAAGCCCACAAACACCACGACAACAGTGCTAACTTTAGCGTCATCAGTACATTAGCATGTTAGGAGCAACCCGCTAATGACGTGATGACGCTGCGTTTAGATCCTAAAATACATTCTGATTTATTTCTGTCATAGCCACGATTCAACGCATGATCAATCACACAGTGTAACATGTTGTAAATCAGGGGTTTTACACCCCCACCGACCCCTTAAGTAATTAAACAGATGCATGAATTAGGCTCAACCAAACTGATTTTATGTATTTTTTATTCTTTTGAGTGTGTATACATGCGACCTTTGTGTCAAGAAGAGATATACTCTTGGTTATCTTCCAAGTTGGTTAGTTTTTAGAAATTACAAAAGCTGAATAAGTTTAGTTTTTAACAATATTCCTCTAAGACTGAGTTAGTTGTATAAAATTAAAGTTGCAAGATAATTTAGTTTGTTATTAATTTTAAGTTACATCTTCTTAATGTCATAAGAAATTGCACTTTTAAAATAATATATAACATACATTTTATATGCACTTTATATTTGGACACAGCATCTTGTTTTTGTCTTTAATGAAAGAAATGTTGCCATTTTCCCATTTTCTTGTACAAAAATATGCATAAAACTCACTGCACTGCAGTGTTTGTGAAAAGTGGCCACAAAATGAGGCATTTTTGAAGAAGAAGACAAAGAAGACAGAGAAAAGAAAACTCCATGTGAAGGACTGAAAACTGCTGCTGAACCATCCAGGAACAGGAGGATTAGTTGTGTTGGTAACTGGGTTCTACTGGAAAGTAACCGGTCGGCTTAATGAAATGGGACCTGATTGGGAGTCCACTGTTCGATGTTTTTTAATTTAATTTTTAATTTATCCACTGCTGACCGCCACCACTACATTGGCGGTTATCAGCAGCAGCAACAGTTAACACCATCATCTCACGCCAGCTTGTTTTCCATCATCACATCCACAAACGCAGACCTACCAGATTCAACCACTTCTTCCCAAATCTTATTTCTGAAATGCGTGTCTCTGTGACCACAAACGTCGCTACCACTGTTTTAAATCCATATTAATGCAGGTGTGATCATAAATGGACACAAGCCTCTCCAGCTCTCGACAGTTTCATTGGCGAATGCTTTCTGTCTAGCTGACGTCTGCCTTGATGCATCAAAAGTTTAACATTTCTCAACTTTTGATGGACAGCTTGGACCTGCCGTGACGTACGCGGACTACAGTGTTCAGAGATAGTCAGCCCGTCCCCCATTCTAGTCCATGGCAACAACTTTACAACAAATGCCACCCTAAGCTTTCACAAGCCTGAGCTATGGAAGCCCATGAGTGGAAAAAATATAAAAGCAATGGCTCGCAAAGAGGTGCGAAATTTGCTTGGGCCAAACTAACACTAAACTTTGATATCAAGTCAGGGGCCACAAAGTATAATGCTGTGGGCCACAAATGGCCCGTGGGCCTTGAGTTTGGGACCCCTGCTGTAAATTAATTGTCTACCAACTTCACCTTGTGTAGACTTGAATAATCTTATAAGACTGTAAAAACTGTACAGTGTGAACCCAGAATTAGACACAGGTATAATTGACCTATCGCAAACGGACCAGTGTTGCCAACTTAGCGACTTTGTCGCCGTATTTAGCGAGTTTTCAGACCCCTTTTGCGACTTTTTCTCTAAAAAGCGACTAGCGACAAATCTGGCGACTTTTTCTGGTGTTATTGGAGACTATGACGACTGTTTGACATTAAAGCTCGTATCACTCTTACTCTTAACTGGCAGTGGCTGCTGCCGTGGGGACCTCGCCCACGCCAAAGCGCTCACAGGCGGCGGGTAGTCCTCATGTGGCAGTCGCTCCCAGCTGCTGTCAGAGCAGGAGATGTTCACTCCTACACGTCCAAACTGCATATGAATCAGGCTTGAGCAAAGCTGCTGCTCCCGCCGAAGCCCCGGACTGCAACGCAGCCTGCGTTAAGTCAAGTGCTACAGTTGCTGAACCTGCTATAGAGGATATGAGGATGAGCCACTCTTTCCATGAACCAGCACAGTGTATGTGTGTGGAGGGATGTCTGAAAAAAAAACAATGAGCCTCAATTAGGACACACTAGTTCCCATAATTTTTTCACGTTGCCACTGTTTTTTTCTATTGTCTCTTTTTGGTCTATTTAGATTGTTAATGTAGTTTTCAACAATGTTATGGTTAAAAATGGTATTTTACTGTTACTTTTTGTGGATCACAAGGTTTAAAACTACTTAAACACACACACACACAAAAAAAGCAACTCTGCCAGAGGGCCTATTTCAGGTCACTTTTGCCGTTCCCAAGCCTGGATAAAGGAGGAGGGTTTGAATTGTGACATTTAAAAAAAACTACAAAAATAATAATTGCTACAAGAAATTTAATTTGTAGTTCTAAATGTACTTAGGGTGTTTTTTACTCACTTTATGTCTCTTCCACAATGTTATTTCTCTCTCCTACAGCGTTGGTTACAATTAGCTACATAAGCATGGACCAATTATGCAAATTTCTTTCAGACTTCTAGCGACTTTTAGGACAGCCAATAGCGATTTTCCTGACTGAGGAGTTGGCAACACTGATACGGACTTGCATATCGATCTCACTGCCTCTCACTGTGCTCCCAGGAGAAATATTGGCCGATTTTTGGAGGAATAAGGTGAATATTTCATTTATGAGCAGACAGAGGGGCTTACAGTACACATTTGAAGGATATATTCAAGATGTCTTGCTCACTCGGTAACTAAAATAATGATAAAATACGGATAAAATAGAAGCTAAAACTTACAGATCACAGAGAGAGAGTGAACCAGGTGTTTATGCACTTTTACATTTATTAAGAAGCAAAAGCAGTAGGCATATATAACGTAACATGGAGCAGGTTGGCTAGTTTTAGTTGTTGTTTTTTTTTCATTTTGGGTTAAGTAGCTGGTGTCTGCTGGCAGTATAACATAATATTACAGTTATTAAACATATTTACTTACCTTGGAGACAAAGCTGTGCTTGCTGATTTTTGCGTTGTTTAACTGTTTTGCGGCCGTCCACAGTTTAATCCACAGTTTAATCCACAATTTAATCCACTTTTCGGGGTTTGATTTCGGTTTTGGAAAGGGGGAAAAAAAACACTTCCTTCCAACCTCTCAGGGCAACGGGACTCACTGTTGCAAGCACCCGAGGTACAACATTTAACCATAATTCTAAAAAAAAACCTAAACCAACTCAAAATGAATAAAGCACGCTATGTTTCCATTGAAGTCAACAGCGCTTTTTCCTGAAGTTGTCCGATAGGAGTCCTGTTCTGTGTTGCACTGTGATTGGCCAGTCTGTGTTCTGGGGGCGGGGCTTGCGATAGGTCAATTGTGGTGGCACTGGAGCATGCTGGGAGAGCACCTTGGCTCAGAGAGTTGATGAATATCCTCTGTGATGTTCTTTAGTCCATTTATGTTGTGTGGATCCACAGCTTTTCAAGCGTTGACCCTGAAGAGTGAACTCTTTAAACTAATTGAAAATAGGCATAAAATCAGGTCGTTGAGAGGAGATGGTGTCTTCTTCACAGGTGCAGTTTACTCCAAAGCTTTCAAATATCAGCTGCCAAAATTGAAATTTTCTCCAGAGGGTGACTGGGCTCTCCCTTTGTTCAGAGTAGAGTCACTTTTCCACATCAAATGTTTTGGCCATCTGATCATTATGTTTTGATGGACGCCTGCATGTCAGTTTTGGACATGTCATGTAGGAAGAAAGCCTGTAGCATCAAGACCTGGTCCCAGATAACTGGCCAAACAGGCAGACTGGAAAAGCAAGTGAGAGTAGGTTGAGTTGTCAACATTCTTGCCATTGATGTGCCAAAAACTCAGGATTTTTAATACTAACCAGAAAAGTAGAATCTTGCTTTAAGGAGATGTTTGAAGTGGGACAAATATGTATAGTATAAACATTTATCCATACTTGAACTTTAATTTGGTTAATGTGACAGCTTTGACTCAAGAGTTACAGAGGGTCAATTACACGCAACATATCGCTCGTATCACAGCTCGTATCACAGCTCGTATCACAGCTCGTATCACAGCTTGTACCATTTTATACGGAAAGTGAGGAGGAAAGTGGGCAGCGAGTCAAAAGTTGGGTTTTGTCCAACTCGTGTTTGTTGCATAAGTGTCAGAATCAGAACAGAGTACATGAAAACTTTGTCTTTATTAAAAACCATATCGGACAAGCTGATGGAGGTTGTTGCAGGTTTCCTACATTTTTTTTTTATTTTTACTGCCTCGCTATTGGGAAAGCAGGTGGAGGAAATAGTTTGTCTGGAGGAGGTTGAGAGCAGAGTACTGGAGTACTGTCATTTGTTGATATTATCTGGTTAAAATAGTTTGTATTGATGCTTTACAACAAAATAGTGAGGTTTGAATAGACCCCAGACGTGGCTGTAATGTATAGCCTTTATAAAAGAAAATAAGGAGTGATGCGACTGCACGCAAAATTGCTTGTGTATAGTGGACATGAAGTGGATCCCCGGTTTATCCAGTACACATGTAAAAACTTCCACGGCTCTCATATCACATCTGATGTCATGTCCAAGCTAATCATTTGTTAAATGCTTAATTGTAAATTTATCCTTTGAAACATTACAATCATATCTTTTTCACATGGACATAAATTTCGGTAAGGCCCCTTCTGGTATGGTCCGGTACTTATCATGAATATTCAGAATAAACGACTATACTCATGGGTATTTCTCCAGTACGTCCTCACTTTTTGTTTTGCTTTCTGTCCGTTTGCTGTGGCAGGTGACAGTTACTGGGTGTTTGACGCTGAGAGGAAGATCACTGGGCCAGATTCGGTGCAGCAGCTGGGTCTTCCTGTAACAGACATCCAAGCAGCTGTCAAGTGGAAAGCGGATCAGGATGAGAAAGTCTACCTCTTCAAATCCTCTTTTTACTGGTCATTCAGTGTTCAAGGAAATCGAGTCGATGATGTCCATCCACGTGCCATGCATGAGTGGGCAGGATTGCCGAGCCACATTGATGGAGCCTTTTGGGACAGATATGGTAAGTTTTAGTTCTCTCTTCTGGCTCTGTGTCTGTGTATTGATATCCACTGCTGACCTTTGCCCTCTATCACCCTCTACAGGATATGTCAATTTCCTGAGTGGGCAGTACTACTGGAAGTTTGATCCTGCAGCCCTGAAGGTGATGAAAGACTACCCCCGCAATATCGGCACAGATTTCTTCGGTTGCTCTGCCTCTCTGTATAAATAAATTAGCACATGAATCAATTTACAAAATCAGTACCTGTTGCAAACAAATTGTTTTTGAAACCAACCAAACTAGTATGCACGTTATATTCTTTTAATTTTGAGTTACAGTCAGTATCCATTCAGTACATATATATAAATATATATAATTTTTTTTTTCTCCTGGTGAAAATCACAGTGTTCACATCTAAGTTTTGGTGTCCAAACCTGCATCCACATTGTAAACACAAAAAGCAGTTCTAAAAACAATAACCTCTGAGGGATAAAAGCTTCCAATCTGTGCCTTGTTCTGCAACATGAAGTGCTGAACAGCTGGAAACGTGATGTGGAACGTCAGGAATTAAATGTGTGAGCTCCACATGGCCAATAAATGGACACGTGATATGTAGGCAGAGCAATCATAGGCTTTATCTGCCGGAGAGAAAAGCTGATTAAAATTTGGAGCGTATGCTAAAGCTTTGAACAACATCGATTAAAACACACACTGTCAGACAAGGCTTGAATCCCTTTAGTTAAATGTTGTTTTCTGACTCCAGCTTAATCAAAACTGCAAAAGATTATTTAATGAACTTACAGCCTGATAGCAGCTGACATTAGTAAAGACTGGTGTTAAGGAATTTGTTTTTAAATTCGACTTTGACGCTTCCAGGAAAGGGCTGCTCTGATCCACACTGCCTTCAGTTCATCAGTTCATTTATGTCGTGTCTAGTCCACACAGTGTCAACAGGAGCTTACAGTTGGTTCAAAAGTTTGCAATCTGTGAAAGTTTTTGGAGGCAACCTGGTCATGGTGCACCTCAAGATGGCAAGGATAGGCTCTAGCAGACCCCTGTGAACCTAAATTAGTAATTACCAGGTATAGATGACGGATGGATTGGAGGCACATCTGTGGTTTTATTTTACGGCTAATCTTCAAACACAAGGACCTAATATCTTGACATCAGAATCAAATGAAATTAACCAAGATATTAAGTAAAGAATTGTGGATCATCACAAGTAAGGTTCATGCCTGGGTAAAATGTCCAGATTCCGGAAGGTTCCATGTCCATCAAGAAAAAGACTGCTTCTGTTTCCAAGAGGTGAATGTGCTTGATTGGGAAATATCCATATTAGCCTCCAGTCAACATCAAAACATTTTGTAAAAATGCTGCCTGAAAGCAGAAGGACAGGATCATCGTCCACAGTAAAACATATTCTGAGCTGACATCAGCTGAGCCAAGAGAGAAGAATCTGAAACCACCATTAAAAAAACAGTTTACAGCTGCACCCTTCTGGAAGTAGGTGTTGTGGTATGATGGGACTAAAATAGAAGTACTTTGTCACAATTATCAATATGTTTGGAGGAAAAAGGAGGAAACTCGTAGGCCTCAGAATACCATCCTAACAGCGAAGTACGGGAGTGGAAGCATCATGCTGTAGGGCTGCTGTGGTGCAGGATGGACTGGGACATGACACCAAGCGGTTGGCTTTATGAGGGTAGAAGATTAAATGGATACAGTGAAACTGCGTCTTTAGCTGTCCGCCAGCAAGTTATAGCTTGAGTCTGGACAATAACCTAAAACATACCTCCAAATCAGTTGGAAAGTGTGACCACGACAGAACCCTGACCTCAGTGTTATAAAAGAACTTGTGGGTGACAATGAAAAGTCCAGTAACTGGACTCTGCTCCACCAGTTCTGTAAGCAAATACTCCAGCAGGCTGTTATGAAAAGCTTATGGAAGTTAAACAGTTTAAATGCAGAATACTGAGTAAGGGTCTGTAACTTTTTGACTTTCAAGAAAGTCATAAAACGTTTGTTAAAAAATGTTTTTTTCTTGTTTTTTAATATCCTCTTTCTCATTATTGTGACATCCTTACTGTCCTCAAAAAGGTTTCCTCAAGTTTACTGTCAGAAATGGAGAAAAACATTTGTCTTTTTGTAAACTATTTGCAAACTTTTAAGCACAACTGTAGATCATCTGCTGCTGTCAATTCAAAAGCAAGTCATTTGGTTTGAAATAATGCTCATTTAGTTCCCTTTGAAAGTTTCTCAACAGAGATTTGTTATTCCACTGATCAATGACATGAAACGAGAGTGACGCAAACTTTTAATGGGTCTCTTCTTAATATCAAGTTTGGTTTTGTGCTAAAAGTGGAACTAATGAAGGAAAAACAATCTTGAAAGAGAGGCTCAAACTGTGTTTTAATTTCCCACCCACCACCGCTGTTGTGTGCTTTCTTCAGACTTTACCACTGTATCAAAAGTGTACAAGAGTTAACTTCTCTACTGTTGTCAAATCTTTTGATTTGTTAATGTTGTCAATATTTCAAAGAATGGTCCTTCTAGTTGACAGTACAGTCCACTACTTTGGTCCTGACTGAAATATTATACCAATTAGCCAGTAAAGTAAAACCATTGACAGGCAAAATTAAAAACAATGCTTATCCTATTACAACCACTCACAACCCCCACATGACAACGGCTATCCCCAGGAGTTACCCCAGATGTTCTACATCTGTGTCCTAACTGGTCAGGACTGTTTCGGCAGCAAAAGGTGGATCTACTTAGTTTCAGGTGAAGCAGGAGTCACAGTGTTATTGCTCATTTGTGAATCAGTAATTAATGGATGTGTTCTCATGAAATTATAGGACTTCATAGAACTAATTTGTTGCTAACCTCAGTTTCAGTGGTGCTTTTGTCCGTTAAAGGAGCACAAAGGACATTTTGCCATTTTTAGTTCCTCCTACAGGTGCAAGGGTTAAAAGGATATCTCAGTATTTTGTGAATGAGATTATTTTCTGTAAACCACAGATTTTGATAAGAGGGTAATGTACTGTTCTCTTTGCGTGCAGCCAATAAATCCATCTAAGAAAGCCCCTGCTAGCCTGAGTATAGTCGCTTGAGATTGATTGCTATACCTAGCCAAAGTGACAATATACACTTCCTAATAACTGCAAAATGTTGTGACTTGTGATTTACTTGTGTAACTTGATAAAATGAGATGCAGCAATCATATGCACGTATAGAACTTTATTTTAGCAACGTATTATGTTAGCGCACACCGCTACCTGTATGCAGTGACTGCAGCAGCGCTGCTGGCAGTTAGCACAGCTAGCTTCACTTTACAGTTTCCATTGGTTCTTTGTATTCTGGCTCAAAAACAAATGACCATGTAGGATCATTTGGCTAAAATAAATCATCATCATCTGATGACTGGGCAAAGTAGGCTTTAGTTAGCAGTCACGTTATCCGCTGGCCACTGCTTACACACGCTATTGAAAGATGTTAAAACAAGGTTTTCTGGGTAACCTCTGCACACAAGTAGTGGCTCTTTGCCAAAATGAGTATACAGTTTCTTGTATGTAATAACTTTATAAGGCTTCCATGTCTCATTTTCTGTAGAAGCTAAATGTAGGAGTCCCAGCTTGTTGAAAAGAAAAGAACATTTTGGTGGTGTTTGGAAGTTTATTTTGTTATTTAGATTAGGCATAGCAGGCCACTTCCAGTGACTATGCTAAGCAAGGCTAGCGAGGGCTTCATCACTCGACATGATTGGAATTTAGAAGAGAGCGTTGTTACGCTTTTATGAAATTCTGGGGTTGATGACAAATAAGATGCTTGTGTATCCTTGAAGTTCTTTTATGGTTTTAACTGTTAGTAGATGTGGGAGATCATGAAGACACTTTCTAAGTGTAAATGGTTATTTAAACATGAAAAAAAACAAAAACCTTTTGAACTGATTCTATTCAGACAGATTTCTACTTGTTTAAGGGTGAACTGTGATCACTTTGATCTTCTGGTTCGTCATCTTATGTTGGAATTACCTCCAATATGTTCAGTACTTTGATGTCTCAAAGATCTACTTGATTTTTAGCTTCACTGTCACATGTAATTATCTTAAACCGCCAGCTGTTCAGAATGATATTATAGCGGACTGTTAGACGAGTATGGCAGAATATGATCCTCTTAACACAAAAGGTGTTGCATTACTTATTTACACCAAAGGTATTGAATGGCATTGATTTATAGTTTTTAATGGATTTTAATTTCTAATTCACATCTTGTTATGTCTCTCCTGGCTGCACATTAATGAATGTACACAGGTGCCATGTGGACACCCCACTCCTAGCGGAGATTTGTCAGAGGGCAAATGACATTCTTTTGACTTTTTTTTTTTTACTTAAATATATATACATATATG
>JBAMYA010044628.1:0-12323 GCA_037176975.1 Arrhamphus sclerolepis
CAGGTAACAAGTGGAGGACAGAGGAGCCTCTTATAGAAGAAGTTACAGGTCTGTGAGAGCCAGAAATCTTGCTTGTTTGTATGTGACCAAATACTTATTTTCCACCATGATTTGCAAATAGATTCTTTAAAAATCAGACAATGTGATTTTCTGGATTTTTTTTTCTCATTTTGTCTCTCATAGTTGAGGTGTACCTATGATAAAAATTACAGGCCTCTCTCATCTTTTTTTTTAAGTTGGTGAATTTGCATAATTAGTGGCTGACTAAATACTTATTTTTCCCCACTGTATGTAAATAATAAATAAAGATGTAATGTTACCACAAGCAAACTGTTGTTTTGTTTTGTTTTTCCGAAGAGTTTGACCATGTCCATAAATATCAAGTTCAATTCATTTTACTTGTATGGTGCCATTTTGCAATAAAAGTCATGTTACATGTCACCAATACAGGCCACTGAAAGATGATCAAATTCAGTAGAATTATATTACAATTCAATCTAATTCATTGTAATTCAGTAAATCAAATTCACTCTAACATAGTCCTACATTTGTCTTTCATCTTAAAGACACTTTGAGTTGCCTTTGTGTATGAAATGTGCTATAGAAATAAATCTGCCTTGCCTATATATATAGTTAAAAGTTCAAAGTTAATATAATTCAACATTCATATGATACCAATTTTCAAGCCAAAACAGGGGCTAATAAAAAAAATGACAGAGGATGGCAATCCAAAAGTCTCAACAGAAAACACCTTCAAAGTGAATATGGAAGGACCACAAATAATGTAAAAGAAGAGCTTGAATATATAAAAGACCAAAGCAAGACTCAAACATAGAAAT
This sequence comes from Arrhamphus sclerolepis, assembly GCA_037176975.1. Lineage (NCBI taxonomy): Eukaryota > Metazoa > Chordata > Actinopteri > Beloniformes > Hemiramphidae > Arrhamphus > Arrhamphus sclerolepis. The sequence goes on from JBAMYA010044628.1 coordinate 840, forward strand.
CTGACACATATGCACATGACAGACCACAGCATTATGTAACCAGAGACCTGGAAGGAACAAGGAGAATGAGAATTATCTACCTAACACAAACCGATTTGCAGAATTCAATTCAAGTCAATTCAATTACATTCAAAGTACTCACAGAGGGAAATTCAGTAATATGGAGAACAATGTGCTGGCTAACTAAAAACATTGCTAACCATGTCTGTGCGCTCTGCTGTGATGTTTGTTATTATATATCAAGTTATAGTAAAACCAATTACACATATTGAGGTATTGAGACATATCAATATGACATATCAAGTTTTATGTTATGTTGAGGTATGTGTAAAAGAAACTAACAAATTAGATGGCCATTTTTAATCCTACATTTTACTCTGTAAAAACATCAGTGACTGTAGGTGGTCTTAGTATTAGACAAATACAACTTCAGAACCTAAAAAATTTTTTTATTAATTTTATTTATTATATTTATAATTTCTTTTTATTATTTTTTTAACCATGCAATCATTTACATAACAAGATTGAAAAAAAGAATGCAATTATACCAAGTGCCCTGTAACTTTTTTTTTTTTTTTTTGGTAAGAGGGTTAGTAGCAGCCAGGTGCTGCTAATCATTGTTAACACAATACATAGAGGTAGAGACATAAGCAATAGTCTGAGAGGAGCAATTGTTGCTGCAGATAAGTTTGGAGAGGGTTGGAAAATCAATTCCAACCAATTTGGAGTTGTGTGTTCTACAGTGACAAAAATTACTCAAAAGTGGAAAGAGAAATACAAAAATCCCAAAAGCTGCATAAAATAGCCCTCAGGGCTCATGTTTCATTATTAGGACTTGATCTAATCACAAGAGTTTCAGCACAATTCCTGATGGAGTCTTCCTTCGACCACAGAATAAGCCAACCTTCAACACTTTGTCAGTAGTGTACCTCAACTTCATCAAGTGTTTTGGCCATTTGTCGCAGTACACCCTCAGCTGAGACAGGCCTGCCCCAAGCTGATCAGACTTGGGTGTGTGTTGACAGGTTGGTTCCTCTATCGATTACCTAGGGGCCCAGACAGGATCCTTCCTCTTCTTCTATATCTAATGACTACTTCTTTCTGCCATGTTAGCCAGCTCTTTGATGGCTTTCCTTAGGGCTTGTGCACTGATCCCTAAGTCCTTAAGAAGCCTTGAGGTGGAACTGGTAACAAAGCCTCTGCAACCCACTTGGACTGGCCACTCCTCAGCCTTCCAGCCTCTTACTGCAGCTTCAGCCACCAGGTCTGAGTACAAAAGCTTTTTCCATTCAAAGGCCTCCACCTACGGCACAGTCAGCATGGAGCATTAAATGTTAATTCAATTAAGTTAAAGGTCCCATATTATGCTCTTGACTTTCAAAGGTTTCAAATTGACTTTAATTCCAATATACTAAGTTTTCAGGATGTTTGGTAATTATTTTAAGAGGTGCATGATTTGATAAACAGTAAAAGAAACTTTTGAAAGAGCACCTGCAGGACATGCAGCCCTGGAGGACCAGGGTTCCTGACCCTGGCCTTAAAAGATGAAAAGAAAATGTGTGTGATTAAGAAGAAAAAAAAAAGTACAAAAGTGTAATTGCGTTTGAATCTTTAATAAATAACATTAAATAATGGTCTGTTTTTTTGTTTTGCTTTGTTTTGTTTTTTGTTAATAGAGCATGCAGTAAAGCAACTGTTGCAACCTTGGTTTCTAAAAAAAAAAAAAAAAGAAATAGCCAATCTAATGGGGTTTTTAATGAGGCATATTAAAAACATACAAAGGAAGGTTGAAAAGTGCTAAAATGGCCCTTAGAAAAACCTTATTTCAATGTGTAATGTGTGTAATATCACATTGAATCAGTGTTTCCATTCTACATTCCTTCAATGTTGATCATATCATAAGTTGAATCAAGGTTGGTTCATCATCAGAATTCATTGGAAATTCAACGTTACTTCAGTGTTGATCATAGCGAGCACTTTCAATGTATATTTCAATAACTGACATCAACGTTGATTCAATTCCTCAGCCTGACAGTATTTCAGTGTTGATTCAATCAATTTTTGCTGTCTGGGAAATGCCATGTGGCGCCGGATGGCAAAGGTTATTAGGTTTCCATGCACTCACCAGTCATTGAATCAGACCAAACAAGGCTTTTTCTTTTGTTTTCTTTTTTCCTTTATTTAGTTTTTTTTTTTTTGCAGCAGCAGCTGTATTTCTCAGAGTGATAGGAGCGATTGACTGCACACATGTGCAGCTTGTGCCCCCCCGCAGACACTGAGCATGTGTACAGAAATCAGAGACATACACATTCGTTGAATGTGCAGCGTGTTTGTGATGCCAAAGGCACCATTACCAACGTTGTGGCAAAATATCCCAGGTCAGTGTATGATTATTTTATTCCGAGAAACAGTTTTCTGTTTTCCAAGTTGTGAGACTGGAGATGACTGGCTTGTTGGTGGATGAATGTGTGAAATCCTTTGTGAAATAATTTATTAAATTGAAAACAAGAGCATGTGTCATATTCATTCATGTTTTTTTTAAGCTGACAGTGCTTACACCCCACACCCCTTCCTCCTGACACCTGTTCTCAACCCGACCACTGTAGGAGAAATAAGATGCAATGAGGCCCATATCCACTCACGGAATATTGTGGAGCTTTGGAATCCTGAAGAACAAGTTTCCATAGTTTGGATCGCACTGGTGGAGCACTGCTGCACAGGACAGAAAAAGACATGCAAAACCCTCATTTAAAAAGGGCATCTCCAACACGTTTGTACCTGCCACCATTTGCATAATCACTCTTAGTAAATCACCCTCAAACCGTGGTCCAGCCTCACGCGCAAAATTCTAGATTGCGCACGCAAATTACTACCCGCAAATTAGGATCTTAGTAAATTCGGCCATTAGTCACTTCTTCAATTTGGCACAGGTACATGCCACGCAGGAGCTTGTCTTTCGAAGATAGCCCCTGGTTCCTCCTCTATGTTATGTTTTGGTTGCCTGAGACTTTCACTTAACAGGTTATTGGTGGAGGACATTTCCTTTTCTTTTTTGCACAAGCATAATTAATTACTTCATTAGAAATAATAACTGAGAAATAATACCTGTTCAAAGTACTTTTCACTCGTGAATGGTTGCCTCTCAACACCAATTTGGACCTTTGTACTGTAGTTCATACCTGCCAAGTTTAACTTGGCGAAACGTACTTTGGAGAATGGGAAGATGCAGTTCAGTCTTTCTGCTACTGAAACTGCAGTGTACTTAATGATGTTGCAGCTTAGCTAGTGGAATCACATCTCTGAAAACTCAGGATGAGATTTTCTAATAGACTATTTTGATAAATCAACCACAAATTTAAATTTAGAAGAAATAAATTCTTGTATGAGAATATCAGAAAAACTACATTCTTTGAAAAAAATGCAAATGAGGATTTCAATTGTACTTGGATAGATGCAGTTAGACTTTGAACTGGAACAATTTGGCTGAGGTTGATGACTTTTAACATATCCACCAGAGCACAAATGGACACCAGAAAGCATACTGAGAAAGGCTCAGTTTCGACAGCGTTCACAGTTTGTACAATCAATGAGGAATTCTGTGAGGGAGTTAGGCTAACAGCTACTTGGAAGTCACCATTGAGGTGCCAAGTTTCACAATGTAAAACCACTCAAAGTTTATAATCACAGCAATTCAAACAAATGCAATGCAAATGTTTGCTTTGTCATTATCTCTTCTTTACTGCAAAATCACTGTTGTAACTTTGCCTGCGGTCTGTGTACCAAGATCCGCATTAGTTGATTGAGTCTCTGTAACTGTCTGATGCAAAAGTGAAGTGATACAAGTATATCTAATACAAGTATGGCTCAAACCACTATGGCATTAATGACATTTGAGTTGTCTTCTATTGTCAAAATTGAATAGATGTTTTTCTAGTCTCCAATCCTCGCTGCTTTTACTGTAACCAAATTTGAATATTTGACTGAAAACATTCACCTCATGGTGTTCAAATCTTATAAAACTGTCTGCAAATACCTGATAAAGTGTACTGTTGGTTTTTTGATTTCTGCTATCTGCTACAGTGTTGAAAATATTGTTTTAAACAGTGTGATTTGAGATTTGTTTCACCTTTGCCCTTCTGCTTTCTCCTGTTTAATCACAGAGGTCTACAAAGTGTTGGTGGAACATTATGGCTTAGCTCACTTAGTCTGACCACTTAACCCCCAAAACCATTCTTAGATCGAATGTGAACGATGGGGTGTTACATTTATGGATCAGTGCTGTTGTGTTTTGGGACGTTTTTAGGAGTCAAACGCAGGCGAGCAGGCAGGAGTAATCCAACAAAGTATATGATATATAGTATATGATATATGATATATATATCTGCAAGTATACCCTAACCCTAACCCATTGTTGTGAATGAGAGAGACGGATATTTTGTCCAACCGGATATTCCGCCCCGGATGTAGCAACGGAGTATGATTTTTTCTGGTCAGTCAGGGACCAATCAGAAGGCTGACAAAGGGTCAATTGTTCTGCTGCTGACATCAAAACACGGCCAGGGGTTTATCCAGCCACTGACCCAAATGGTGCCGCGGTGCTCTTTTCAACACGTGACAACAAGCCTGATGACGTATAACTGCGCAGAACCACCGATTTTGTGATGTTGTGTTATTGTATTGCAAAATGACATGAAGACAAAATCGTGTCATGAGCGCTTTAAGCATTTGATTTTAGAAAAGAAAGTATAAAGGCTGCTAAAAAGAAAAAAAGGGTTATTGGGGCTGCAATTTACAGGATTTCCCCCAACACAGTTTTCTTTACTACAAGTAAAAAGAACATAGTCATATCTTATTCTCATTTTCACATATTTCTATATTTGAGTAATTTAGTTGTTCATTTGCTTTCTTGCTTGTATTCAGTTGTATTTCTGGAAACCAAATTAATGCACCCTCACCTTCAGATGAACAAAATAGTAAAACTGACAACAAATAATAATTTTATAGATAAATAAATAATTTTATACCAAAAATGTCACATTGCCACAAACACAAACAGCTTTGAGCCACTCAGACTGATATATTGTTCTCTGTCTCTGTCACAGAAAAGAAGGCAGACGAAAAGAGTATCCACAACAAACTGAAAGTCTTTTCCTTAGGTGTGTCACCCCACATTCGTTTTTACATTTAACAGAGTACACTGCCACAAGGGCAAAAAAATGGAAACAAGAAACAGGCAGCTGCTTGTGTAGGGCCTCACATGACGCTGCACTAATTAGGTTTTGTGAGCTACCATGCTGAGTTACTGTGAGAGGGCTGAAGGGTGCAACAGAGAAGAGATTTTCATCATTGACAAATTAGTTCAGGGCATGGGTCATACATTTTTCTTGGTAAGGGCACATTTTATCAGCTCTATTCAAAATGCATTGAATGCAGCCTGCAGTAGTTAAACTGATATCAAACTGCTAAAAGTTTAGTCTGCTCTCAGTTTGCCATGTCACACATGCAAAGATGGAATAAGTGTCTGTGAACTAACTAGAAATACTCAATAGCAGCACACTTTATGCTAACAATTCCTCATCAATGAACGAAAGTTGACAATCAAGTATGAAAAGTTACATAAATTGACCCCCCTCTCCCCAGCCACCTTCTCCAGCTCTCCTGGGAGTACACCAAGGATTTCCCAGGCCAGCTGAGTTATAATCTCTCTAGCGTGTCCTGGGTCTGCCTCAGTGCTAAAGTACATCAGAAGCAAAAGCTCCAGTTTTTGAATGTTTGTGGCCAACAGGGTCTCAGCGATCTTTAAAGCATCTCATGCAGTTCAGTGGAGCTATGTTAGTACCTCGTAAAATCCAAAAGATCTTGCTTCCAGGGGACTTGGTGTAAAGTCATTACTTAAGAATGAAAAATGGATGTGTGGGCCCACAATTTCTACCACTATCAGAGGAGCAATAGCCTCCAAACCCAAGCAGTTCAGAAGAACCATCAGAGTAGGATAATCCTGAGATCAAGATTAGCATTTTTACCTAATTCTTTTACTAAAAGAAGTAGTTGACTGTGTCTCAAATATTTATTATTATAAATATTTATTTACTGAACAATAATTCTTTGATTGCCCCCTGGGGACTTTTTTTTTTTTATGGAAGTGAATTGAATTCAACTGAATTTACCTCATCTTGAAATTGTCTGAAAAGAGTGACGGATTGAGTCTCAAGATTCAAAAATAGACTCTTAAGTCTCTGGAAGAACATGAAAGAGGTCAAGGCACTGCCATCATACATCAGAGAGAGAAGATGAATATTCTGAGTTGCAGGGTGTCAAGGATTAGTTCAATAATTCTCTCACTGTGGAGAAGGTAAGAGAGGACCTGGAAATAATTAGACTGTGCCAATAGAAACGATTCCCAGTGGAGTTTTCCTAAGGAATCAGAATGTCAGAATCAAATGAGCCATATATGCAAATTAAATCCGTTGCTTGTCAATGGCATCTTCAAAGTCAGTGGAACACTTGGTAGAGTAGCAAGGACTGAAGAGTCAAAGCATATTAAGATCAACATATTTCTGACCTAATTCTAAGACAAGTACACAACAAAGTTGGCCATAGTGTAAGAACCCACATGTTGAAAAGGCTAAGTCAGAAATATTGGATTCCTGGGGCCAGTGTGGCTATACAAAAGATCTTGGCCAAATGTATTGTTTGCCTATGGATTCTTGAAGTGCCAGCCAGCTACCAGATGCCAGACTTACCACACAACAGGCTTTCTCCAGATGAACTACCATTCACCTCAGTGGGAGTTCATTGCTTTGGTACATTTGAAGGGGAAAAAAAATTGAAGAATGAAAGTGGGAAGATATGGGATGATATTCACCGGAGTAGCTGCATCACTCACACTGCATCATTTGTTCATATTGTCTGAGCTCAGGACTGCCCTTTTCTTTTGAACTGTTTCCTGCAAGGGAAAAAAAAACCTCACACAGCGACTGAAGTAGCAGGTGTGGCCGGGTATTTGTGGGCCACGGCAGGCAACGGTGGATGGTCTTGGCATGATTAAGGTTTTATTCCAGTGGGCATGCATCCATGCTGATACTGGGCTCTGCTTTATAGAGGCTTAATGATCTAACAAGCCCAATATCATCACAATCTGATCATCACTGAGGCTGAAACCCATCTTTTTCTTTGCTGGTTTTGGTGAGGTCTCTGCTGTGTTGGTTTTCTCTACCAGCCTGGACTCAAGCCAGGTCCACACATCTCTCTCTTGGTAGGTACTCTGAGATAATCTTACCGCATGCCAATTCTGGCTTTCAAACATACAGAAACTTTTAGGAAAGATCCTAGGCGCAGTTTTATAAATTAGTCCCCCAGTGATACCTGATTACTGGTAAAACATAGTTGTTGATAGTCTGTGTGTGTATATTTATATAAATAAATCAGTTGACATAAAAGTCTATAAGCCCTTACACCTCTGCACTTTTATAAAGTATATAGACAGAAATAACATCATAAATGTCAGGTTTTAATGTTCCAACAAATAGAAATCCAGAAAAAAAAAAAAAATTTTGTGTATATAGGGACAAGCCTCCAAAGTTGATTAGAGGTCGATGAGAAAACTTATCAGGGATGAGCCAATGAGCCACCAGGAACATTGGTATTTCTGACAGGTACTGGTCACTCCTCACATGACCATCTCCAGTATTCTCGGCTGTTGGGTACATTGGTAAGATGATCATTTTTCTAACAAAAATAAAAAAAGAAGAAAAAAATCAAAAGAAAGAAATTGCATTCACTTAGTCACCCAAGAATATGTGTTACAGTCCAACGGGACAAAAGGCTTTTTGGCCTTAATTTTAAAAGGTATGTTTGGCACAAAGTTAAGACATAGCATCATCCAAGGAACACCACAGTGAAGCGTAGTGATGGGGGCAGCATTGTGGTCCCTTCTTAAGATAGATGGGAATGAATAGGCTATATCTAAAAACCGAGATATCTTGGCAAAAAACAAAAGCAAACAAACAAACAAAAAACCAACTCTTTGCCTTTGTCAAAAAGCCAAAAAAAAAGAAATTTCACACTCCAACACAACACTAACCAAGAGCACACAAAATCTACAAAGCATGGCTTCAGAAAATGAAGTCCTGGAATGGCCAGATTTTTTATCAAAAAACCAAAGGGATGACCTCAAATGAGCTGCGCACATGAGACTGTCTTACAGTTTGAAGGAACTTGATTTTTTTTTTTTTTTTGTGCCAAATGACACATGTGGTATTAGTTATCAGAGGATTATTCACAAAGACTTAATGTGCAATGAAGGAAAAAGATGCTTCCACAAATTCTTAGTTGGGAGCGGTGTTCAAACTTAGGCAATCAACTTGTGATAGCTCTTTTGATTAAATAATCAAAAAAGTCATTATTAAATATAATTTTCTGAAATGACTTTAATGTAATTGACATTTTGCATGTTCTTCCTGACCTTTTCTGATTTGGAGTTGTATTCATCGATGTTCCCAAACCAAAGTGAGGCTGAATTGTGATACCTGAGTGATGCTCTGACTCCATCTTTCACTGCACAAACGATGATCACATGCCAAAGGGTAGTTGTATATCAACACACATTCATATGCCAAGAAAATCTGATCCATAATTTTAACATGTTAAGATTCCAGCCAAAAAAATGATTTAATTACTGTTTTCAGTTTTCATGTCATATGTCATCTGCTGAAGCTACACTTTATGAACTACTTTTTTTCTTTTTTTTTTTTTTAGCTCCGTAGATCTGCCACATAAACCTGGGTTTCAGCTCCACCTGCAAACACATCCACACATAAACAGAACAGAACAACAAAAGCAGACATCAACATCAAAACCAAAATGAGTACGGGACTTCACATCATGTCTTTAATCGGACAGTTTTAATATTGTACATTCTACACGCAGACATACTCCTGCAAAGATTGTCATCTTTCTCCACCAAAGAGTGTGGATATGTGCTGGACCGGGTGTCTGTAGGAGTGTGGGGAAAAGGAGATGGAGGCAAGCAGTGGAAGAAATGGTGAAAGAGGGTTAGGCTGAGAATCCAAAGTACGAGAGACTGAAATGTGGGGGGGGGGTGGATGGAATGATGTGCAGGACAGACAGATGACTGAGAGATGTTTTCCCTGGGTAAGTAATAAAGCTGAACCAGTTGTTAAATGTTTTTCTTCCTGTAAAAAAAAAAAAAAAAAAAATCTTGCAGCAGGGAGAGACGTTTGCATCAAGTTCACATTTGAGCTTATTGCAAACATAACACAACTTTTTAGTTTATTCTGCAGCTTGGCTACAAAGGCTCAGACGTGTTGCAGGGAGGCTGATATGGAGTGCAAATTTTAAAGCATGATAGAAATGCTGCTTTTTCCAGACACAGCTTTACTGCCACATGTCTCCTAAGCCTGCAAAAATGACCACCGAGGCCATGTTTAAGGATGCAGCCAGTGTAAACTTTTTATTTTGTGTTATTGGAAAAGACGAAGAAACTGAGGGAATTATGTTTCATAAATGCACAAGGAAGCTATAAAGACATGAAGACATACTGTAGACATATGATAAAGACATAATGTAATTTGGTTTTCCAGCATACTTTGTTGTCATGTGGATTTAAATGCTCTTGTGGCCCTGGCCTATTTATCACTTGGACAGCAAATGCATGTAGATTAACTAGTAAATGTGTCTATAACAGCTCAGATTCAATGAATATAGAACATTATTCTGGTACTCCTGTCCAGGTTAAACTGATATTTTGTTCAGAAAGAAGGCTGTCTGTTGTCTGCATGTGGTGCTGGTGCAGTTTATCCTGGCTATAGGCAGTGTTTTCTCCTATGGTTTCTTTAAGATAAAAGACAGAGGATTTCCCAGTGATATTTGGCTGTGGAAGAAAGGCGGAAATGCTCTGCTGCCAGATCAAATCCCAGAGCTGGCGTCACTCTCAAAAGGAAACGAAAACAATCAAACCTGTTGGGGTGAAGTAAGTTAGAGGACTGCAAAAGCTTGATGAACTACAAAGGTTAACTGGTGATCGCCACAAGGCAAACAAGCATCGCAATGCACCATTTTGACTGAAAACAATGCAATATTAACAAAAGACAGTAAAATGACACTCTCTGCTATATGACAGATTCATGACCTGAATAGCGCTGGCAGTATCATCTAATGCCACATACAAGAAAATTAACATGGAAAAAAAAAAAAAAAAAAGGGTGGGGTGGGGGGTGGGGGGGTGGGGGGGTGCTGCTGAAAAGTAAGAGATTTAAAAAAAGAAAAATTTATTTGCAAACAGAACCCAAAATATTACACTTTTTTTTTTTTTAATCTTGTTGACTGGTTAACATACATTTATTTTTGCAATCCAGGTCTGCAATTCTTTCCAAAATAAGTTGAAATGGGGGCACTTCAGTGCTAACACGGAGGCAAAAAGTGATGCGACTTTAAAGAGGGCAACCAGATGATTTGGACCAAAAGCAGCATCCATGAGGGCAAATCTGTGAGGAGCAAAAAGGACTGGAGAATCTTCACTTAGTCAACAAATGCACCTGATAATAAATAAAAAATGTAAAAATAACAATTAACAATAAATAACAATTGGAATGGATTTAGATATTTACATATTTCACCTTCTACAGTGTTTAATGTAGTTAAAGTGACACAAAGGAACTTCTGAAAACTTTAATTCACTGGGTCCCTCAATAGGTGTGGAATTTAAGTTGCTTTGACTCTAATGTCCAAGATTTAGTCACTCTCATTTGTTTTCTGTTATTACTTATCTGAGTCTCTTAGTTGCCTCTGTCATGATATCCGCTTCAGTTCTGTGAGCCAGTTGTTTTAAATTCTGTTGATGTGTAACAAAATGCCATAAAGTGACGATCAAGATGGGACATAAAATTATATAAAATTGATCACTACACAATAGCAGCTATATTTATTTACTTAATTTAGGGTCAAGTTGCTTAACATCAGGTTAGACAGCAATATTATATCATTGGAGACTGACCCCAAAACCAAGAGCGGTGTCCACGGAAGTAATATAACTTAGCAAAGAAACTGTCTTCATCCAAGTAATGGGAAAGAAAAAAAAATCCCAAACCACTTTCCAGAATTACATGATTCATGTGACTGGCATATTTTTGAATCAAAACACCAAATTTAGCTGAAAAACAACGAGTTTGCAGGTATGAAGTGTGCAAGCATATCCTGGGTGAAGCAAGGGTGAAGTATGACCCTTTAGATGATGCTGCATCAAGAACCTTCATTCAATAGTTGCTGATGTAACCACATGGACATGGAAACCTTCATCAAGTACAATGATACGGAGCTACATTCACAAATGCCACTGTAAGCTAGTTTGTAAAAAAAAAGTAGCATTATATCAACCTTGTCCAGACATGGCACTGACATCTCAGAGGTATCATCTCAGAGGCTCAGAGGTATCTAGGATGGACCATAACACAGTGAAAAAGTGTT
>JBAMYA010044629.1:0-12323 GCA_037176975.1 Arrhamphus sclerolepis
GTACATACATATATATACGTGTGCATCCCGGCTCCTGCGCATGTACATGCAAGTGCCTCTCCAAAGTCTCTCTCTGCTTCCCGTATTCACAGCGATAACCAACACAAGTTTTAAATGGGGGGGGGGGGGCTACAGGGTTCCAGACTTTTTAATTTTTTTTTTTTTACTGGAACGAGGAAGATGTCTTCCAAAACACTGGAACATTTTCCTGGCTCAGAAAGAGATACTTTGAGATTAAAGAATCTCACTTAGCTGGTCCACACATACTTTCAGGACTCTAGGGCTGACTCCATCGAGACCTACAGCCTTGTTCCAGTTCAGTCTCTCGAGATAGCTGTGTACCTGACTGCTAGAAACTGACAAGTGGGAGCAGGAGGTGGACATCTGATGGTGCTACAGTTGGAGACAATGAAAGAGCAGCAGCAACATCCGTGACTGAGGTATTGCTTGAGATGTGACATGGAAGCTGTGGGTCAAGGGAGGGTGGGCAGTCTGGTCATTAATGCATCATTAATCATACTCTTACTCTTGACAGAAGTAATATTACTTTACTTTTTTTCTGTATACCACAGAAATATTAATCATCATATCACTTCTTTATCACAATAAACTGGTGCAGCCTTTCTTCTCAAAATTCAGACTTGCATGTTACCTGTGAAAGAGTTAAAAAAATAGGTTGATTTAATCTGTTGAATTTAGTTTACCTGTATTTATAATTTTTATGTAAATACATGTGCATGAAGTACATCTGTTTTGAAGTGGGTGAAAGAAGTGTTGAGCACCTTTCTTTTATCGTGTAATGTCTATGAATGTTCCTCATCTTCAGTCCTTGCTCAGTCAGAATCAGCAGACTGAAACATTTAAACACTTTCACAAAATTTGATTCAATATAAGTAACAGTGCCCATTACTTTGGTAGAAAGTCTTTAAAATTAATGAAGCGTCATATTGACAGCATCAAAAGTGAATTTGAACTCCACAGCAGCCTTCTCACGCTATGACTTCGACCTTTTAAACCAACTAACTGTCATCCTGAGAAAACCTTTATGGTTAGTAGTCCAAGTATTGGTAGTTGTAGTCCAGTCCTGCGTCTGTCGCTAGCGTAGATGGTACAGATGGTGCTTTTCCCACTTTGAAATATAACCATATTCATTCATTCATGTCATAAAATGTCCTCTTCTGCTTTTTCTTATCAAGTTAAATTTAATCTTTCATGAACTGGCAATTGAGACTGCAGAAGTAAAACTTGGACAGAGGTCCACTGTTCCGCTGAGGAACATTTTCTGGGATATGCCATTACTTTGTTTACTTTAACATCCATCTTCATCAGTTTCATGATGGATATTTTGTCGGTAGGAATGTGTGCATCTGCAGTTCAACTGAGGACAGTATTTTTCTTTTTCTTGCCATATAACTTTCAGAAAGATGAAGTACCCTGTATAAGGTGACCTCAAAATACCTGACCACTCAGGACCATCATGATGAAGAGGTAAACATAAGGGGTTGAGGTAAGGTATAAACAATAACTACTTCTTAAGGCTGTCTTTTCATGCAAGATAGCGGACAGGAAGAAGCTGGCTAATTCATTTCACCTGGGCTGGCTGATGGGCTGCCGGCTATCTAAGTTGCAGTCATCTGTAATTCAAGCTCTTCCTCTTTCTTCCTGTCTGATGTGGTTTGGTGTTGAGTTTTGCTTTGCTTAAGTTCTTTTTTCTTTTCTTAAATTATGTTAAATAAATATTTAGTTCAAAAGTCAAGTGTGGCCGCATCCTTTTTTGTCCTCCCTTTAGGGCTGGGCTGTGACAGTCTATACAGTTGAATTTCATAACTTCTTGACATGAACCCATGATCATCCACAAGCTCACAGTCAATTATGAACAACAACCAAACATAAAGGTTTGCAAACAATCTCAGACCCTAACAGTATGACAAGCATACTCTGACAGTTCTAATTATGTAAAACGAGTATTAGCCATCCTTCTTTAACTATGTCATGTTTGGGAATTCATCAGCAGTATGTCTAACAGTTGGAGGAGAACATAGCAAGCAGAACAAGAAAGGAAAATGAGTGGGAGCGTGAAGGGGAAATGTGTGAGAAGAAACAAAAACAAAAATATATTTGAGTCTTTGTTTTATGTCACAGCAAAATAAATATCAAGCCAATCAAGGTGAAAAGAGGTGGCAACGCGCTGTTGCTCCTTTATAATTTTCAGCACATTTAACCTCAGTTTTATTAGCATGATCACAGACCAATATGTTGCCCACTTTCCACCCCTCACAAAATATCCACTTTGTCTTGCACATGAGGAAGGTCATATAGGGTTTTGGGTAGGGACTTAACACAGCTTTCCTAAAGATCCATCAAGATGTTTCAGAGGTGGAATGGGTCATCATCTGGTATCATTCACAGAGGACACACAGTGATCCATACGCAGTGTTCTAAAAGCCCACATAGGTCCTGGATATATGCCATCAATGGTACAATCCTCACCACAATCCTTAAATTAAAGACGCATGTGTCTGCTTGAAAAGCAAATGTTTAATCATAACAAAAAACAAATCTGCCTTGTAAATCTGTGAGGGAATTTGCACATAAATCACCTGTTTACTAAATATATCCTCCAGATTCATGAATGCTGAGTAAAAAGACGTCAGATTATGATCATTAATATTATTATTATCATTATTATTGTATGAACACATTGATCTGTCTTCCAACGAAGCATTCAAGATGTGAAACTAAGCTTCAATATGATTTTGAATGCAAGAAAAAAACAAAAACACACACAAAAAAAAATTGAAGGAGCTCAAAATAATTTGGACAAACTGTCATAACTATGAACACAAGCATCATTTTAAATCCTGCCTGAACTCTTGAGCTCTTAGACAAAGAAGTGAGTTCAGCAGTCACATCATCAATACACGCCAGTGACACCATTCCATTAGGAGCCATGCACGCCCAACCCATAATACTGCCTCCACCGTGTTTGACTCGTGATGTGGTATGTTTTGGGTCATGAGTTGTTTATTCCCTTCTCAATGCTTCTCTCTTCTCATGATGCTGATACATGTGGATCTTCATTTCATCACTCAAAAGAATCACATCCCAGAATGTAGAAGGCTTTTTGAAATGTTTCCAGGCAAAATCTCATTGTTCCTGTTCTTGAAGTTACGAATGATTAACACTTTTTTGTAAACCCTCTGTATTTACATACATTTAGGCATTAATCAAATGTGGATTTTATAAGTCCCATTCATCTTAAAGTTTTGTGAAAAAAAAAAAAAAATACAACTCCGAGTTCCCTTTGTGTATGAAATGTACCATATAAATAAACCTTTCCTTTCTTGCCTTCAAATTTGTTGTGGTGGTGAATAAAAAGAAATTATGAAAGTCTGTCATTGTCCAAAATACTTCTGGACCTAACAGTATGTCTGCACAAACTGAGAGTCTTTCATCCCTAAAAAAGATCCTTCTGAAAAAAAGTCATTCAAAGCCAAAGTCATTAACAAGAACTGACAGATGTTCCTGGTTTGTGGTTTTGAGTTAAAAATAAAATCAAAGATATTCACTTGAGAATTTATATGTGTGTATATAATGACTGTTAGTGACAGAGTCAGACACAGAGAGATGTGCAGCTTTAGAAAGAATAAAATATCCTCTGAAGTATGATAAAAAAAAAAAAAGAAAGAAAAAGATCACTCACTGGACTTACAAACAGCATATAAATTTCATGTGTGCACATTTGAGGCTCTGCTCACCTTCACTTTTTTATGCAAAAATCCCAGTCACGACAACAAATAGCACTCAACATAATTATCTCCAGATAAAACAAATAGTGCATCTTTAATGAAGTGCCCATGAGCACCAAAATATAGCCCCATTATAAATATCTCTTACTGCATGAAAGGTTGCATGTACAGTATGAATGTCTATGGCAACACTGCTCCTAAGCAACAGTTGTGCCTGATAATTAGCCTTAAAATTGACTTTTGCCTGCTTGGCAGAAGGAGGATGCTGCCTCAGGCTAACATGAATGCTACAACTGACAATGCTAGAATTTGGTATATCTTTAATATTTTTTTTCATCTTCTGAAACAGGTTAGGCACAATGTGATGACTGCTGAACTCAGAGCGAAAAATAGAGCAATAAAACCCATGTGTTCCAGTTCAGCAAATGAGATCTAAAACATAACTTCGTTAGAGCTAACTCACATCATAGTTAACTTCATAGAAAACACATATTTATGGAACATCAAAGACAGACCAAGTTTGAGAAAGGCTGAATAAATGGACTAGGGATATTGACTTTTTATTGACTCTTTTTTTGGAAATCATATTCTTGACACTATTTTCCATCTCTGTAATGCAAGTCTTTCAGGACTCAAATTAACGCATGTATATTCTGAGCCTGCCCGACATGTCTTCGGTGGTTCCCTATGCCAGCACACACCATTCAAATGAATAGATCACTTCATTTTGTTCATGGCTGTCAATGTCTCTCAATGACATGTACATTTTAACCAGGTGTGCTGGAGAATCAGAATCACTTTATTAATACCTGAGGGGAACATCTAAAGCTATAGGCATCACAACCATTATTCTTTCAGTTCCTCCACTATATATTCTCCCCACATTTTAATATTATTCATTTGGACCCCTTATATTTACAATATAAACATATTAAACTACCCAGTGCTGTTTCTATTGCTTTGCCAAAGAATCCTGATTGATAAGAGAATATTCATATCTGAATATTACATATAAACCTGGAATCTACTTTGAATGGTATGTTATTAAAAGGATCTGAAAATGCATAGAGCGACCAAAGACCTGAAAATTTCAGTGGTTTACTTGCCAGTCATTGCATCCAAATGGAAATTCAATAATGAATTTATTTTATTATTAATATCAGCAAGTATAAAATAACAATATCCAAAAGTTATATTGGGAGTTTCATACTTTTTGGCATTTTAGTATTTTCTGCATAAAACAGTGCTTAAATCAAAACATTAATTTTTAAAATTCAGATATTAAGACCAATAGGTTGAAGGTGGCACAAAGGCATGTTGTGCAAATAATAATACTAAATCAGAAAAACAAAACAAACAAACAAAAAAAAACACACCATGAAAGCCATTGTTGGTGATAAATTGTATCAAATTAATTTCAGTATCTAAGCCATAAGTAGTGGGTTTAAAAACAGGCTGCTGCACCTATGGAGTAGCTGAATGAAGACTTATTGTTGAACCCGTCTCTGAAGTACTATTTACTTACAGGTAAAAGTAGTTCACGATAAATCCTGTTACAATGCACCATAGTGCAGGAATTGACATCGACATTACAAATACTTCCTAACCAGTCCCCCATCTAAAACATGCAGGAAAGTGGTACTTGAAGATCTGGACTGAGAAACACTGACGAAAGTTGCGCCATCAAAAGATCGTTGTAACATTCTGCGTATTTTGTTATGACACTGCAGATGTTCAGTTAATGCTGCCGTGCTCTCTGTCGTTTACCGTCTATCAGTACTACTAATAATCTAATGGGATATTGTCCTTCACAATTACTTCAAATTACATTTCATTTATAGCACTTCCAAATAAAAGTGTCACACCCTATTTAAGACAAGAGTGCACCTTTAATGCATTTGCCAGGCCTATTAAGCATCTTGTGACTATGTACTTCAGCACAGCATGTGGGTTTAATGGGCACTCAGCATATAGACGACTGTAGAACACCATCAGCCATCCAGTGGCCTCATCATTATCGAAAACTGAAGAGCACAAAAGCACAATCGTCACGACCGATCACGCTTTTTTTCCTCAACAAATGTTTTTAATAAGACCAACTATGACATGATATGCCAGCTACAATAGAGAGGTTAAAATAAGACATTAAATGTACCTTCCTAAAAATTATTTGACCTTGGTATGATCTGAATGCCATGTGCTTATTAATTCTCAAGCTCTCATTCCAGTATGTCTACTTTTTACTGATACTAATCAATTTCTCAGTTTCAGCTGCCCTGCTTTTTTGTCTTTATCCCTTACATCTCTTTTACATCTCTTTCTCAGGTTTGTTCCATTCCCTCTCATCCCCTTCTGTACTACTGCCAGTATTTGCTGTCCTGTGTCCCTGCTCCTCTGCCGCCTCCCTTTTCTCTTTTTCTGCTGCACTTTTGATGTCAAAAGCACAGCTAAAGCCTGAGCTTATCTACTGTGGGCTTTTCTGAGCCCTAACCAGCTAAGGGTTGGATTCAAGAACATGGGACTGTGAAAATGGAAGAGGAAACAAACAGAAACTGAATAATAAGTTTCATCTGTCAATCCCATAAAGTTATTATTGGAATTTAATTGTATTTCAACTGTATCTGGATATTCCCAGAATATTCCCAGTAAAATGAGCTGTCCACTCGAAACAATAATATAATAACATGCAATTTTAGCACACAATCATGTTCAAATATGTTAATCAAAGGCAAGAGCAGGAGATAAGCATGACATTATGTAGTTTTGAAGGCACAACTCAAACAGTTTTCAGAGATATCAAAGGTATTCAATACAGGATGACTGTTACAGCATATAAAGTACAGATAGCTGGCCAATTAAGGATACTAGAGGAAGAGTTCAGTATCAAACCCTGATGAAGAATAAAGTCTAAAATCAAGCTGAATCAAATTGTGTGGTGTTGAATGAGTTAGTAACACAAGTAAGGGGTGGGTGGTTCAAAAGTTCAACTCTGCATCTGTTTCACTTGAATGGAACTATTTCTTTAGGTAACTTAAAGAGGCTTTTTCTGATGTAAACCATCATGGAAAAACTATGATTCAAACAAGATCCCATATTCAAGCATTGGTAATCCAGAAATGGGAAAAAAACAAAAGAGAGATTTTTTTTTTTTTTAAATTTTACTATTATATCCGCGTGGGCAAATTCTTTCTCCGCATTTGACCCATTTGGGCTGCTGTACCCAGAGCGGTGGGCTGCCGTGGTGCGAAGCCCGGGGCGCAGGTGGGGGTTTCAGGTGCCTTGCTCAGGGGCACCTTATCCATGGATGTGGACGTGGGGAAGCACTTGTTCGGGCACTCCCCCCGCCCATATCATTGGTACCGGCCGGGGATTAAACCAGCGACCCTCAGATTGCCAGCCCAGTTCTCTAACCGGTACGCCATGGAATCCTGAATAGCAAAGGATATTGAAATAAAACATTTTTTTTATGTAATCTTTTTAACCAAATTACCAGCAAAGTCACATTTAAGTTCAGACCTCATTTTAATCTAAACCATAGAGAATTTATTACCATGTAAAGGAATCAAAAAAGTTTCCTCTAATAGAAGGCAATTACCCTGCACCACTCTGCAGCTCTTTCATGCACTGACATTATTAGGGCTAATTATGAATACAATGGATGTAATATGAGAGCACCAACACCAATTTATGCTGACTTAGTCATTTCACTACAGCACTTGCTTAACAGCAATAATCAGCCAGTAATATTTCACAGAAAAATCGTTGTCATATATGCAATATGATGTGTACCTCCTGCAGCTAATAAGGCCTTATCACCATCAAGGTTTTCTTATTAAACAATCAATCATTTCATGCATTAAGAGCACTGAGATAGAGAACTGTACCTGCATAAGCTGTTAAAGATACACTAAAAGAGACAAAAGTTGAGGACACAAGCTCAGTGCGTTAGAAAGAAGAGTTAATGTGCTTAAAAAAACAAATAAATAAATAACTCCAGCATCTGAGATCAAACGGTTGGTGAGTCATGAAATACAGGCGACCAACAAGCACACAATTGCACTGAACAAATCTCTCGATCACAGAGTGTCCTACAGCCAGAGCGCTTCAACAACATCAATTAATATGAGAGAGCAGTGTCCACAACCAGCAGCCATACATATTTCACGGCAGATCATTTGTTTGAAACCAACAATCCATATCTCCTAACACACCAGAAACTTTGCTTGATGCCATTTTTTAAAGCATATGTCCTAGATTGCTGGATCTCAGCATGTTTATACATGAGTTTTAATGCTGAGCTAACATAGCCTCCAAAGCTGGCCCTCAGTCAAAGGATCAGCTTTATCCCCGATCCATATCGTCCATGCAAGCAGTGCACTAATTAGACATGCTAAGGCAAATCACACAGTTTTCCCGGTTCACTGGCCACAGCACCTTCAGTAATCCTCCGTTATCACATAGTTGGGGAGGATAGTACAGCTAATAACACTGTGATATTAGCAACACTGATCTGCAAGTGATAAAGCCTGGCTGCACAAGCTGTTAATTCTGCCTGCCTGAGCCCCAGACCACACTAATCCCTGTTTTATTTTATTATCTTTTTTCCCTTCTTAGCACCATGCAAAACCCCAACCAATGCTTTCAAATCAGCCCATCTAGTTAAAAATAAATAAATTAAAACTGAAATAAAATCTATGGTGTCAAGCAGGCTTAATCAGTGTTTCTTTTTTTTTTGTTTTTTTCTAACCTTAACCCTAAGACATAATGAAAGAAGGGTGCAATGTCAGTGGTAAAAAAGCTCTATGTAGAGTGCTAAAGATGTAAGCTTTTGAGGCATGCTAAAAGAAACACCACATTTTTTATACTTCCACTTGGATAGAAACACTGAGGCTTTAATAGAAACAAACTGCAACTACCATATTTTCTTTCTCTGTACTATAAATTGCAATATTAGTGATGAAGGAAATTTCAATGATTACTCAAGTAGGTCTAAATGGAGACAATTATTATAGAATAATTATAGGGACTTCATATGGGAGTATGAATGCAATAAAATAAACATTTTAAAAATATGACTTCTTATTTTAATTCAAATGCTAAACAATTGGTGTCAACACAACAACCGCATTAATAGAGTCCCCTCTTCGTTTGTGACAGCGGGACAGTTATCATAGTTCCTTTTGTCAGGAATGATGAATGACCCTCGTGCACAACATTTGTCTAACAAGAAAGAGAGGAGCCAGTATCAGAGAGAAGAGAGTGCTGCATAAAGAGAATGGCCCCACTGGCTCAGTCCTCCGTGCATCAGAGAGAGAGGCACAGGTGGGACCAGCAGAAGGGCTGTAAGGACTCTGCACAAGCATCCAGGTGTCTTCATGTCTCCAAGTCTGCGAGAAATTAGTCTCATAAAGACGGAAGTGCCATGTTTGCCTGCATTAATAAGCAGGCTTACTACATAAACATTTTTCTTTTTACAACCAAATTTCTTTTTTCCCTGCCTTAAATCTGAATATCTGAGAGAAAAACATGTTTTGTCTGAGCAACTTCTCAGGCAGATCAGGCACGTAAAAACATTCAAGACAATGAGTTTAAATTACGTTCCTCTACTTGCCATTGCACTTCCTGCGATGTGACAATAGGACATGCACACATCGCCCTGTTCTTACTGAAGCATTACATCATTCCACCTAACAGCATTTTGATGCTGTTAGGTGGCTTGTTATTACCAAAACACATACGACTTAGCTGCATAATTATACCTAGGCTTGAAATAAAGGCTTAATATATTATAATGACGACATTCACATCCAAATTAGAGAAAATTAGAGAAAAGCTGAAGAGCTCTGCAGGAATAATAAGAATAAAAATCTAATTAATGTAGGATTCTTTTCATCATAATAAAACACCTTCACAACAACCAGCTGAGTGGTGCAAATGTCATTCTTCAAGCTTGATCCAGCCAGTAGTGCTGGCTTTGGTCACTGGTTGATGCTGAGGAAGTGTTGTGACTGCTGTATTATCTCTATTGTGGATATGCAGGGTCACATAAAACATTACAACAAAAACAACCTCTCATTCATTTATATAAAACACAGCTAAGCACACTTAACACCACATGCATCATCACACTTCATACGCCACACCCATCACTTCCCGTCCGTGTTGTATCTGTCCTGTCTTTTCGTGCTCCACTCTCAGTGATATGACTCCTCTTTGACAAAATCAGGGATTTTGCCAAAGAGGAGTAATAAAATATTTGTTAATAAAATATTCTAGATTAAATTGTCAAAAAAGAGATTGGTGAACGGCACATTCACAGTCATTCACACATGTACAAGAAAACTAGCATCTGCTGGTAAAAAAAAAAATTATGCTAACCAATAATATACTGCACATGCAGACAGCTGTTAAGGAAGAAAAAAAAAAAGGAAAACCTAACCTAACTTACAAATACACAATACAAAATCATTTTATTAATATCTGGAGGGAAATTCAGTTGTTTTAATAGTCATGTTTTGGGTCTCTTCAAAGATTCGATGTAAATGGTTATTGCTGTGGGTATATTTATTATCAGGAGCAATTTAAGTGCGTTCACCACAAGATGAAATATGAACATATCTATATAGGCTGCACGTATATAAGCGAAAAAGAAACTGAATAAATAAAAACTAACTAAATAAATAAATAAAAACTAAAAGAAGCCACTTTCAGTATCAGCCATTTTTTTTTTCCCCCTTTTAAATTGGGACAGATGAGACTTCGATCAAGTGGGCCAAAGCGGGAGAGATGTACAGACAAAGCTTTTTGGAGCATACAACTCAGTCTGTAAACATATGGCAGCTGTGTAATGGCCTGGGAATGCATGTCTTCCGGTGGCACTGGGTCACTAGTATTTATCAATGATGTGACAAAAAAGCAAAGCAGCTATATGAATTATGGAAATTGTATAATGTCAGCTAAAATTGAGCCAAATGTAGCAAAGCTTATTAGATGGAGCTCCTCTGTTTAAATGAAAGCAACTGTGATAAAAACAGTAGTAAGTAGTAGTAGTAGCAGAAACCTTATTATTTATTTATTTACTTTATGTAACACTAATAGTGTACTGCCAACAATGACGTTCTGTACTTGAAATGTGCCAATATAAAAGGTTTTAGGCTTTCTTTCTTTCTTTTTTTTTTTTGCTTATTTTGCCATCTTGGGTTTTGTCTCATTCTGTCAGTGGAGAAAATGGGATAAAGAAAGATGCTATGGAATCAATATGATGCTGACGCCTCTTTGGCACATCCAGAAAATCTCAACAAAGCAAAAATCCACTTAGAGAGGAGGGTCTAATGGCTCACATAACCCCTGTATCACTTTAACCCAATATTAACCCCAAAAGAGGCAGAAGCCAGGTCTGCAATGAGTCTAACTGGTTAAAAAAAAAGAAAAGAAAAAGCAGAAACCTTTCCATACAACAGCTCAGGAACTGAAACAATCAAACAGTATACAATGTAATAGAATCCTGCTCTTGGACAGACCACATTTCTACCATTAAAGATGCAATTATAACCATATGTAGAAAGAAATCTAATGGAAAAAAAAAAACAAAAAAACAACAAATAAAAAAAAAAATCCAATAAATATAGTACAGTTGTATTCTGCAAACATAAGCCAATTCATTTTAGTTCTAATTTTCTGTGTATTTTTAGACCTTTGATGTGCCAGTAAATGATGGTGTGCCTGAGTGGAATCAGCACTTTATTTATATAATAAATGTTTAAGCCAGCCTACTCACTGGAAGCCTCCTCAAGACCTAGTGATAAAAGTAACATATAGGCCTGCAACTGTAACTTGTGAGACCAACTCTGATATTAAATCCAAGAACTGGATATAATTTGGATTTTACAATCATGAATTAACATTTAGCAAAAGTCTGTAAAGCAAGAGCAACAAAACACAAAATAAAAGATAAAAACACTGAGGCAATTCCAATAATTCAATATGAGGTAATTCCAACATTTATGATAAAAATTCACAATCTGTGTAGTTGAGAGTGACAGCTGTGGTGACACAATACCATGCATTCAAGTCAATGTAATTCAATACTTAATTAAAAGAAATTAAATGTTACAGTAACGTCCATTATTAAATTTCTTTAAAGAGTCATAGATGGATCTAGCTGTGTTCAGAGGGATCTCCTATAATGGTTTGTGTTGCAGCAGATGTGAAGAATCCTCTGACTGAAGACTCTCTGTTGCTGAATCACTGTGCTGTGCAGAGGATGCTCAGAGTTGTCCATGATGTTTTTCATTTTATGAAGTACCCTACTTTGCACAATAAGCTCTAGAGGCTCCAGAACAGTTCTCAGAAGACAGACAGCCTTCTTTATTAGTTTTTTTCAAGTTGTTTTTTTTTTAGGTCACTGGCTCTGATGCTGCACCCCCAAGAGATGACTGCAGATGAGATTGCACTCACCACAACAGACTTATAGAAGATATGAAACATCTTGCATGTATTGGACACATTAGAGCATAATACGGAAATACTCAATTTTCAGTTTTCAAAGCTCTGACCGTCTGATTTTATTGCTAA
>JBAMYA010044630.1:0-12322 GCA_037176975.1 Arrhamphus sclerolepis
CCCTTGTCGGACTATGGAGAGTTGCTTTTTATGAACGCTCCTGATCAGTTTTTAAAGAAACTGGATATTGTATACCACTGTGCTCTGCGTTTTACTACTGGTTGCAACTATCGTGTACATCACTGCTCCTCTCTCGCTCACTTGCTGATTTTTATTTATAAATCTATTCTTGGACTTTTGCCTTATATTTGTGTTTAAACATGCACAGAAATCTAAGCCGATATGGCCTACGTTCTTTGAACATTATACAGATACAGGTCCCAAGAGTCAGAACTGAACTGGGCAAAAAGGCTTTTAAATTAAATTCCCCATTTACTTGGAACAACATGCAAAAGGACTTGAAATTGACACATTTTGTAAGACAGGGAAATGAGCTCAATTGGATAACGTGACTGTACTTGATTGTATTTTATTTTTGTGGTTGGTGTAATCATTTTGTTTTTATGCCGCCATCTTGGCCACGTCACTCTTGGAAAAGAGATTTTAAATCTCAATGAATTTTTTTTACCTGGTTAAATAAAGGATTTTTAAAAAATCCATCTCAAACTAGACATTAAAGATGACATGTTTTTCAGAAAAGGTTTCTCCTTGCATTTGAAGACTATTGTGTCCTTATTCTGTTGTGAGGTAGGCTAGAAATCTAGACAGTCTGTCTCCTCTGTTGGAGTTCATTAATTATTACAAAAATCTTGGGGAGCCAGTCAGATCAGTCTCTCAGAGTCTCTGAGAGGGCTTAATATGATGATGACAGAGCTGAGACATTGTAGTCTAGATGGTAAATAAATAAGATGGCAGCAGTGGAGGAAGCAATGTCATCAACATACATGCTTTCGTTTTCTTCTAACTTTTTACAACCTTTGACATGTTTGATGGAACCTTCCGTCTTCCTCAGAAATGTCATCTGATGGTGTAGTATGGCACGTCACTTTTATCAGCTGCTTATACTAAGGCATCCTTTGCCAGGACAGTCACTCCTCCTGCTGTACATCCACTCCTTCAAGACCAAGGACACTCATCCAGGTTCATTGTCCTCAGGCCTCTCTTTCATATAAGTCTCTTTCATATACCCATTTTCATGTATCTACTGCTTGTAGCTATCTTCTTCTTCTGGCCTTATATCTAACATTATGGATCATATTTGATTTGATTCAGATGACGTTCCTGAGGATGATAGAGGGTTTTGTTGAAACATGTCAAAGGATAAGAAAATCTTCTCATCTGAATAGAAGAAAACAAAAACACATGTATGTATATACTTCCTGTATGTAGCTCAGACATAACAATGCAAGAAGATAAAGTCTAACCCCAATTTCAATGAACTTGGGATGTTGTGTAAAATGTAAATAAAAACAGAATACAATGATTTGCAAATCCTTTATAAACTAAATTCAACTGAATACACTACAAAGACAGGATATTTAATGTTCAAACTGATAAACTTTATTGTTTTATGGCAAATATTCACTCATTCTGAATTTGATGTCTGCAACACGTTCCAAAAAAGCTGGAAAGGGGGCAACAAGAGACTAGGAAAGTAGAGGAATGGTCAAAAAACACCAGCTTGGACCATTTCACGTGAGAACAGGTTAATTGGAAAGAGGTGAAAGTCATAATTGTTGTTCACAATTAAGGATGGGGTGAGGTTCACCACTTTATTAACAACTGTATGAGCAAATAGTCCAACAGTTTAAGAACAATCTTTCTCAATGTACAGTTCCAAGGAATTTAGGGATTTCATCATCTAGAGTTCATAATATCATCAAAAGATCCAGAGAATCTGGAGAAATGTCTGCACATAAGCAGCAAGGCCAAAAACCAACATTGAATGCCCGTGACCTTCGATCCCTCAGGCAGCACTGAATTAAAAACCGACATCATTCTGTAAAGGACATTAGCATGTTGACTCAGGAACACTTCAGAAAACCATTGTCAGTTAACACAGTTTATCGCTACATCTACAAGTACAAGTTAAAACTCTACCATGCAAAGTGAAAGTCATATTTCAACAACACCCAGAAATGCTGTCGGCTTCCCTGGGCCTGAGCTCATCTGAAATGGACTAACACAAAGTGGAAAAGTGTGCTGTGTTCTGACTAGTTCACATTTCAGACTGTTTTTGGAAATTATAGACGTCATGCCCTCTGGGCCAAAGAGGAAAAGGACTATCTGGATGGTTATTGGTGCAAAGTTCAAAAGCCAGAATCTGTGATGGTATGGGAGTGTGTTAGTGCCCATGACATGGGTAACTTGAACATCTGTGAAGGCAACATTAATGCTGAAAGGTACATACTGGTATATTTGAATACCTGCAACAACAAAAAAGGATGGTTGAAAGGATTTGCAAATCATTGTATACTGTTTTTATTTATGTTTTACACAATGTCTCAACTTCATTATAATTGACCTATCACAAGCCCCGCCCCAAAATGCAGATTGGCCAATCACAGCACAACACAAAACGGGCTTCCACCAAAGTCCAAAAACTTCAATGGAAACATAACATAGTTTCTTCATTTTGAGCTGGTTTGGACGTTGCTGTTTTTTTGTTTTTTTAAATTATGGTTAAATGTTGTGCTTGGGTCACTTGAAAAAGTGACTCGCGTTACCCTGAGAGACTGGAAGGAGGTGTCATTTTTTTCCCTTCCCAAAATCAAAATTAAACCCTGAAAAATGTAGACTGTGAATTAAACTTTGTGGACGGCCTCAAACCCAGTTAAACACTTCAAATATCAACAAACACAGCTTTGTCTGCTCCAAGGTAAGTAAACATGTTTAATAACTGTAGTATTATGTTTACTGCCAGCAGATACCAGCTAGTGAACCCAAAATGAAAAAAAAAAAAAAAATAGCCAAACTGCTCCATGTTATGTTATATAGGCCTACTGCTTTTGCTTCTTAATAATTTTAATAGTGAATATAGTGAATAGACACCTACCCAGCTTTACAGGAACAGTGTTGCTCCTTTATTTTGTGGTCCACGTGGTGTCTCGATCACCAGGTGATGTGGTGGTTCACTCTTCATCTGCAATCTGTAAGCTTTAGCTTCTTTTTTTCAATCCTTATTTTATCATTATTTTGTTGCTGAGTGACATCTTGAATATATCCTTCAAATGCGTACTGCAAGCCCTTCTGTCTACTCCTATCTGAAATATTCGCCTTATTTCTCCAAAAATTGGCCAGTATTTCTCCTGGGAGTGCAGTGAGAGACAGTGAGAGACATGCAAGTCTGGTTGGCTTGTCGGACCTAGCAACAGTAACCGGGGGGCTTGCGATAAGTCAGTTGAGGTTTTATATTTTGCATGACTTGGAGCTGATGAATGTTGAGCATCAGTCATTTTTACAGACATTGCAGCAAACTATCATTCTGCAAGACTTGAAAAGAAGAAATAGCATCTGGAAATTCAAAAATGAAGAAGAGTAGATTTACCAATCACGTTTCTTATAGACCGCGTCACCAGAACCCTTAGATACATTTAGAGAGAGATGCACATCAGGTTATGCTGTAGGCTACGCTGTAGCATTCACACCTACGTCGTAGCTATACCATAGCTTTGATGTAGAAGGATAAACTTTTATTCTCAGGAGCCACCTCTGCTAGCCTAAATGACCACAGGATCATGTCCACAATTACCATTCACAATCCTTACAAAAAGTCATGACAGATTTTCTTGTGGCATCATGTTGTACTTCTAGAAAATAAAATGAGGTCAGGTCAGTCACTCCTCATTTGCACAGTTGAATTCTGGGATATTTCCTGTTAATGTGAAATAAAGACATACCTAACAACTACAGAGCTTATTTTTCTAATGGGACACCTGTGGCTCAGGTATTCATCCAGTCAGGTCCAGCCTGCTCTGGTTTCCAGTTTGGGAAAAGAAAGTGTTTGTCAATCATCTCTTATGACAGTCTTATATAGAGACAAAAAGGACCTGCATTAACTCAACATAAAGACTTGTAACATATCCCCTTTAATGTAGAATTTCAATATTTCTGATGAGTTACACACCTTTGAAGAAGAAAGTCTCTCCTCGGATCTTTGCCACAGCATCAAAACTGGTGTTACAGCGATCTATGGAAGCACTGGGTGGAGGGAAACACATAGGGCATTTACTCACAAGGCCTTGAAGAAGAGCTTTAATTCAATTCAAGGTCATGACCCCCGAGCACATGGCAACGCCTAACAGAGGCAATAAAAAACTCCCTTGTTAGCTTTAGTTGGTGGAATGAATTATAAAGTCAGCTAGAATATCTAATGACAGTTCTAAGATATCAAGTCAATGACATCTTTCTCACGATAAAGATGAAATCAAATAAAATTTCAATTTAATTCATTACTTTATTAATCCCTAAAGGGAAATAAATTAACTGTAACTATGTCTTTAACAAGTCTACATTTCACAGCTTTACATTTTTGTTCACATCATACTAAGTAAAGCATTTATATTATTAGCAATTTACAACAAAGGAACTTTGCTTGGTTTTGGATCTTTAGTGAAGATGAAAGTCAGAAATTCGCCAGGCTTACCTCGACAACTTCCAACTGTAGCCAAGTATTGT
The DNA here is from genome assembly GCA_037176975.1 of Arrhamphus sclerolepis. Classification (NCBI taxonomy): domain Eukaryota; kingdom Metazoa; phylum Chordata; class Actinopteri; order Beloniformes; family Hemiramphidae; genus Arrhamphus; species Arrhamphus sclerolepis. The sequence goes on from JBAMYA010044630.1 coordinate 4,558, forward strand.
TTTCAGTTAGTTCATTAGGAAGCATTCACAATTTACATTTTAGCATCAATTTTAAAATTATTTGCCTTTAAGCCCCACCTGTCTCCTGCTCTGTCAGGTCAGCTGATCAGTTGCTATGGCGCTGCCTAAAACCAAGCATAAGCTTGGAGGGGAGAGGAGGGGAGCCTGTCTTTGCAGCTGTAGCCCCAGAAATTAGGAATGTTCTGCCTCTGCTGGGTAGACAGACTCGCATATACATCCTTGTGTACAGTACTTTGGTCCTCTGTGCCTGTTTTTAAAATGCTCTCTAAATAAAGTTGGTTTGGTATGGTACAGTAACAAACAAGACTGGTCCTGAGACTACAATATAAGACTAAAGCCAGGTTCAAACAATCTAACAACTTCAGTGTCATTGTAGTTTTACCATGAACATGTTTCATTTATCTGGAGGCTTCTTTTCTTAAGTCATATTACAGCACATGAATATACTCATGTTGGGATCTCCACATCTAAATTACTGAACATTTGGGAGTTTAATTGGACTTTTACTCTCAAAGTTGCCAGTTTGGTTTAGTTTTCATTTCCAGGTAACTGCAACCTAATAAACAAAGTATTTCTTTATTGATTAATTTTCCCTACTGACCATACTCTCCAAAGAGAGCATCTGCTATCTTTGCCTTTTCTTCCTGGCTTCCTAACAGAATAGATCACTGTTTCCCAGCCCTCCATGATGATTCCTGCCCTGCAATAGAACTAGATTTTAGCTGTCTTTTGTTCTCCTGAACAACAACCAGTCTTCCTTACACACAAACACACACAAAGTTAAGATTTCGCCTCATGACTCTAATAAACAGATATGAGGCTGGTGTAATTAAACTGTTAAAATCTGATCAAATAGATGAGATTCCTTATACATGCACCACCTGGTGAGCGAAAAACTAATAAAATGCTAGTGCCCAAGCACCTAGATTTATTCATTGAACAAACAAGACCCCAGTAGCAGAACCATACACAGGCAGCTCCTGGCAGCTCTAAGAAACCAGAGATTGGCCACAAGCAGTCTGTGCTGGATTGTCTTGGCAGAGAGCCATCAAACATATGGTTCTGCAAATCTTCACAGCAATCCACATAAGACTTCTTATATAGCTCATAAGAAATGACAGGATGAGGATGAGTTCTTCTTGGGGTACTGTCTACTTGGGACATCCACTTAGCAGCCTGTCTCCGATGGAACGTGGACTTCTGTTTGCAGATGGTACCAGAATGATCACAACTTTTATGAAACAGCAGCCTGAAGTCACCGTATCGCATAGTCCAGATCCACATCCAGATCATTCAAATGTAGCTTGCTGATTCTTGGAGCAAACACCAACTGACCACTGTAGCAGGACCCTTACAGGTGCTAATCAGACTGACTCTCAGAGAAGATCTGGCAAATATTTCATCGTTGCAACACACATACTCAGATCTATTTCTTTCAAATGTGGCAACATTTAAAAGGGAAATATTCAGGTTTTCCGATGGTATAAAAGCTATTGTCAAGAAGCATTGTTACAAAAAAGAAATAATCTACCAAACACTAATGTCCTCCCTTTTTGTGCTGAATTTATCCTGCCTTATCCTCATCATCTAATTTTATTTTATTAGGGAAGAATGCTTCTTTCTTCACTGGTCACATAAAGAGGTCCTATTCTGAATTAAATTCACTTCTCATAAAATCAGTCCATGTTTTCTGACATGTGATTAAATGTTCTTCTTTGTACTGCATGATAAAAACATTTTGCCTTTCTTACTCCCAGAAAAATAAAAGAATCAAAGGACTTTTCTGGGGTTGGTCTGACAGCTTGGACTGAACCTTAAGAAGCGTTACAACTTTTCTTGAACAAATAGGCAACCAGAGAACTTTGAACAAACTGAGTAACTGAATTCCTACTGCATGTGTGCAGCCTAAGATTTCATTTGGGAGTCATACCCATGTCTGTGATGATGGTGGTGGCTTCTGTGGTGCAGCTGATGCTCTGCTTTGATGCGAGGAGCGTCAGTAGCAAGCAGATGGTTCCTTCTTCCTAAAGCAGAAATTGAAACTGTTAATTAACGATGAGGCAACTGCATTCCTTTTACAGAGAAGTACTTTTCACACAAAACAGCATGGATCATCAGACTATAATAGATGGCTAAAAGGGTGAGCAGTTGTTTCCACAAACTTTCCTGATTTATACAATACAATAATCATGATGAAAATGTCATGGTGTCTGGTGTGGGACACTACCTTTCATTCTGGTCTTTTCCTTTGTTTAACATCCTCCACTTGTCTGACAGATTACTATAAAATGACTCTACACAGATGGGCCGCTTGTGGTTTAGAGATTTTTCCTGGTTTTGCCCATCATAGATAAATGAGAATGATAGTATATTAGTTCAGTGCAGGACTGTCCAGATCATAAACTGAAGTATGAAACAGGGTGGAGGTCAAATTTGAATTTGCCAGTGTTCCATAGTCTGTGTTCTATAATATCAGTAATTTAAATGGTCTTAGCCCCAAATTAGGGCAAAACTAATCCAGTAAGGGTACCATTTTCTGCATCACCCACTGAACATTCTGTAATGGAGAAGTTACCCATATGTGTAAGCTTCAGTCACCAGGAAGTATGAACAATTATGTGAAGGGAAGAACTTAGTTAAGTCATCCTTCACAAAGAGCTACAGCAGCCTTGTAATTGACAAGAACTGAATATAGTATTTGTTGTACATAAAAGAAAGATGGATATAAAAAGATGTCCTGAACAGCTGTGGTGTTTGATTGAAAAGCATCCCACTATGCGAAGCTCATTGGCACAGAAGCTTTCCTTCCTTTGCCTGACGGATTTAAAAAAAAAATTTTAACAACACAAGGCTTTCACATGAGCATCTGAACTTAAAGGAGAATAAAGCTGACAAAAAACGGTTCTGTCTCTCTGCACTTCCTCAGTAACACAGCAAAGGTCAGGTCAGCAAACCCATCAACAGCTGTCCTCATTCATTCAGCTTCCTTTCTCACCATAAAGACCACTTTAACTGCTGTTACATTTATCCCATTTCCTTTCTGTAATATATGCATCTTTGCACATCAGTGCATCAGAAATTTAAACCAGATGTTTATACAGATGTCGCTTTTTCTTGAGCCTGACCATAGAGCTGGGAGATGTTCTCCAGATCCTGTGGGCCCAGCCGGTAGTGGAGTGGGTCTCCAGCAGGACCCTGGTAGTAGGGCCTCATCACTGAGTGTCGAGATGAGGAATGAGAAAGGCCCAGGGCATGACCAAACTCATGAACCAACACTGTGAACAGGTCAGTGCCCTCGGAGGCTGGAGAGCAGAAGGAAGGGGGAGAATGGTGATCTGGTTAAAAACAGTAAGCAGTAATGTTTTGACTGTTTTTATTTGACTATTCACAAAAATTAATGACTTAAAAAATAAAAAATTAGTCATCTGGAATGTGTAACTTCTGGATGCTACTCAGGACTGTATATTTAAAGATGATCATACACGAGGCAGCTTTACAAAAAAATGAAATATTAAAAAACAATTCTAACATCTGACATCCTCTCAAATACAAATGGCTGTATGTCACAAAGATCACTAAAGTTTTTTTGGGGGATTTTGCAGGGTCACTATTTAAATCCGTTCAGTTGTTGGCACTAGTAACATCATAAAGTGGCACTGCTGCAAGAAACAAGGGCAAAACCTCTAATAATATTATACACATTAGATTTTTTTTTAAGAAAGCTATGATGCATCTGATTTCCACCTTACACCTGAAGACTGAGATTGAGATAGCCAAAACAACTCCAGCAGGATCCTTTCTTTCAAATGTGAAAATGTACTCAAACCTTGAAATCCTGTAAAAGAAGGCCATAGTCATTCACTATCAATGTTTGTCCACCCTGTTCCTTGGTAACCACTGCCCTACATGCTTAGCTTAGTGGCCTTTTCACAAGACTAAACAAACAGATTTAAAAATAAATAGATAAATAGATTTAAGGTTCCATAATGGTTCCATGATTGACTGGTAGTGCTCTGATGTTAATTACATCATGATTTTTATGGAAATACATTTTATTCAAAAAGGAAGAACTCCAATAAACAGATTCAGATGGGCAAATTTTGACTACATGTGCTTAAACTTTGTTCAGCACGGTTAATTTCAGGAGTGGAGAGCACAAATTTAACAGTCAAGAGCAAAAAAGCTGTTGTGAAAGCACTGCCACTGGGTAGAGCCAAAGCACTTTTGAAACTTGTGTGCTCACTCAGTTTTCCTGCTTACTCCAGCTGTTTTCTGCTCACACGTCACAGTTTAAGAGTCTTTGGAAGCTGCGCTGGGGTAAGTTTTGACACTTTGGAAGTGGATAGAGTCACTGGTATGATTGGTCATATTTTAATTAGACCACACCCAGCCTGACCTCTCTGGAACCTCCCTGACCCCTGATCTCTCTGTAACTACTGGTCCAGGAAGGATCTGAAAATGGCTGCTGTTGGAAGATCTCCAAAAATGTTGACGAGAAAGGATACAGGAGAAGTCTTAACATATGGACTAAACAGTACATTGCTAGTGGAACACATGTATTCTTGATAACCATTTCTACATTATCATACATGTTTATTTTGCAACATTCACAAGTGCAACCCTTTATTTGAAGTGGAAAAATACTGGAGCTGTTGAAGCCAACGTTAATTGATTTTAAAGAGTTGCTTCACCTGGTTGTCTGAAGGCCCACTGCTCCTCAGCATCCAGGTGAACTCCTCCTGCACGGGCCGGGTCTGAGGGGAAGAAAGCATGGCCAACTGCACCTCCCGCCCCATCAAAAGGATAGTCATCACCATGGTAACCATGAAGGAAGTCTACCTGCAGGTCAGCTGCCTCTGGACTCCCCACCTGGAGTTGGGAACGACAGATGTACAGCAGACTCTGTAAACACTGGCACCATTCCACCATCACCATCATCATCATCATCATCTGGTATGAGCTTAACATGCCAACCTCATGGAACTCCAGGGGTGTAGGCTCTCCCCACACTCTTAAAGCATAGAAGACCAACGAGCGGATCATCTCCCGAGACAGATGAGAAGAGGAAGGGTACGAGTGCAGCCTGGGCGTTGGAAAATGGGGTGAAACAAACACAAAAGCTACAGAATTTTAAGTAAAAGTTTCATTTTTACAGTGAAAACAAATCATGCTATTCTATTTTATATGTTCCCATTTGTCCATCAGTATGGGCTCAGAAGTTCCCATGGATGCCTACAGACTCATCTTCATCAAGGTCTACTGACCCATTTATGTTGACATGTGACCTAAACATGTTTTAATAGGACAATGCTGCTGTGAAATAAAAAAAATATTTTATCCCAAACCATGACCATAACCTCATCCTAACTAAGTCCTTTTAGTGTATAAACCTGACCACAATCTCTTTTTGAGAACATTGTGGCAAATCAGCAGGAATATGCCAATTCAATAATAGTTGATGAATGAGTTCTATCATGAAAATGTCTCATCCAACCTCCAGTTGATGTTTCTGCGGCTCCACATGGACACAGCCCTCCTCTTCCTCCTCATCTCTCTACCTTCTTGGATGGCCAGTGGTCTGGATGATTCCTCTTGGTCAGGAAGGGAGCAACGTGGAATTTTCATCAACTGCATTGTCTCCTCATCTGAACATTACAAAAGCAGAAAAATACAGTTACACAATAGAACATCAGATCTGAGTGTGTGAGAAACTGTGGTATTTACCTAAAACTCCTGTGTCTTTGAGGCCTGCAAACTTTTGCATCGCTCTGACAGCATTAGTGACAGCTGTCCAGGCCTGGAGCTGACCAGTGGAAGGGTCCGAGGGTGGCAGGTAACCATATTTGGTCAACCAGTCCTATAAAGATGGACAGAAAATCCAGTAATTCCACATTTCCACTAATATCCACTTCTAAATAGTTGAACTGGACGTAACTGCCTTGTTTACATATCAACTCTTGTACATAGCATTGAAGAAAACGTCACAGTTCTGACATATATATGTATATGTTTATGTGATTTAATTTACCACCAGCTGGGTGGCCTCATCTTCAGTGGGCGTCACTGGGTCAGAAGAGGGTGTTGGGGTCACACCAGCTGCTTGCATTAATCCGTAGTTGAGACAGAGGGAAATGATCCACATCTTCATCTTGGCTGCATGGTTCTGTAAATCTTTAGTGCATAGAATTTCACATCTGGTGTCTGAGCTGTCCTCCGTTACCTGATGTGAAGAGCAGCAGTTGAACATTTTTAATGACGTTCTGAATATTGTTAGAACATTTTTGTCAATATTTGTTTTTAGCCATTTTCAGAAACAGGAGACAGGATTATACTGAATACAAAACCACTTCCATAAACAAACCTGTGAGCATGTGTGAAGTCTAAGCAGCACTTTTATACAATATGTAGATTTATTTTGAAAGAAATTGAAGAACAGCTAGAGATTAAGAGATTGTTAAAAAAAATATATACCAATAGCAATATAACCAAATAATGCAAAGCAGTCCATTAAATGTCATTTGTATTTGGACTCATGAGAATTGTGTTTATTAGTAGCATTAGACAATACAGGAAATGTCAGTCTTGGGTTTTCTTCATTATCTGCTGTTCTGGCTTTGCTTTTGTTTGTGTTTGAATTTTCATGTTAGCTGTTCTGATTAGTGTTATTGCTTGTCTTATTTCAAAAGTGCCTCTCTTCTGTACTTTCTGTTAAGTCTTGTTTTCAGTCTAATTCTAGTTTACTGACAGCCTCTCACCTGTTTTGTGTACTTAGTTGTGTTGCACTTTTCCAGATTCTCAGTCTGCCACTAGTTTTATGTCCTGTACCACTGCTCATCTTTTGACTTGAATTTCTGTTTTTAACTCTCAGTTCAAAAGTGCAGTGCTTTTCTTGTCTCTGTAAATTAAATGAAACTCTTTAGTTCTCACATCACCAGCCTCCCAAGTCTATATTTGTGTACTCTATAATGCACAACTATATCCATCAAACCTACGTCCTCCAGAAACTCCAGACTTTATCGCTCAATTATAACATTCCTGGACACCTTTTTTTCCTCCCAACATAAGTATGACAAACATCAGAAGCTCCTGTCGAACATTAAATGCATCCAAAGATCAAATGAAGCTAGGACCTCCTTTAATAATATCTTGAAAGACTTACTTCAGAAGGCTTGAAATAAACACAGATATAGTTGTTTTTTTTTTGTTTGTTTTTTCTCAAGAATGACTTAAGAAGACCGGTTAGCTGCCAGAGCTAATAGCAGCTACCAAAGCAGAATTGTCCTTCCCTAAAACTCTCCACCTCCAACAATACCTCTTTTCGTAGCTGTGTTGTCTCTTGACCTTAATTCATTTCTGAGCTGCACTGACTTTTATGTTATGTTAACTTAACTTACTTCGTAATTTACATTGTCACTGTGGCTTGATCGAATTTCCTCAGTTGTAAATCACTTTTAATAAAGTGTCTGCCATACCTAATTGCAGCTTCTTGACTACTTGGTGACTTCAGCTCCAGTAACGGATGAGCCCACTTCTGAGTCTGAAATCGTTCACTTATAGGGTCTATGGTCAATGTATTTGTCCATAGAAGCTGAGCTTCCATTCACTTCAGGGGGACTGCATGGAACTGTTTTTTTTTTTTTCATTGCGTTGAAACTTCACGGTCATTGGATATCCATCCATCCATCCATTTTCTATACCCGCTATTTCCTGTTCAGGGTCACGGGGGTCTGCTGGAGCCTATCCC
>JBAMYA010044631.1:0-12321 GCA_037176975.1 Arrhamphus sclerolepis
AAAAGGAAGTGTCCTCTTTTCAGGAGAAATGTCTAGAAAGAATGAACACACACACACACACACACACACACACACACTCTAACATATAGGCCAACGCAAAGACAAGCTATTAAGGCATTGACTGAAAAAGTAAAATTACCACACATATCAAAGAGCTACATGGGTAAACAATGGATCCTATAATGTGATAAATCAGAGTTACGGTTTGAGGAACATGACAAAGAGCCCCAAACACTGACCCTTCAAACTCCCCAGATCCCCGGTCCAATCAAGCATCTGTGCGAGGTCACACCCCTCAACCATAAGATCCTGCTGTTAACATCTCAGTACTGCACACAAAAGGGGGACCCCAAGGGATCTGAACCAGGCGCCTTCTTCTTGTGAAGGAATAGTGGCCACCAAGCCACCATGCCGCCCTCCATGGCAATGATTAAAATGCCTTTTAAAAATAAATGCGTGTATGTCTAATACAATGAAGACTCTTATTGGGGCTTCTCAGAAGATTACAGGACTTTCCACTATGTGGTCCCTGGAACCTCTACAGTTGATTTGCTGGAAGTTATTGATTAAGTTTGGTTATTATTTTTTCAATGGACTGATGCAGATCACCATCTGTCACATCCTCCAGGAACATTCCAGCTGCTGGTAATGGCTGTCATGTGATACTGCTGGCTGGAGGAAATGCACTTATTCTAAGGTGAATAGTGATTTCCTGTTTTTGATCTGCATGATGGTTAGAAAACAATTAAAAGAAGTTAGAAAATACATTTTCAGCATGGAATTCAGATAAATCTTATTATAGTGCAGATCAACAAAATGGATTAAATTAATTTCTTTCTCTCAAAACTCTACACAAATTACCCCATAATGACAACATGAAAAAAGTTTTTAATTTTTTTATTTTTTTAGATATTTGTGAACACCTTTGAGTCACTGTTTAATGATTCAGCCCTGGTCATCAGTTTATTTGTCTTTTTTTTTTTAAATCTTTTTGAGTTGATAAAAGATATTAAGGTGGAGGGCCGGTGAAGGACGCAATCACTGTCACTCACTTAGAAAGTAAAAGAAGAAAACTTCCACCTTCTGCAAGATAAAACTGCATATATATATCCAATGTTTCATGGTTCTCACCCGGTTTTGGCACCAACCATAAATGTCTACGCAGACAGCGGTAAAAATAAAACTAAACAAAGCAACTCCAAGGACGTGATTCACATTGTTTGCCGACAATCCCAAATGCGGCTCAATTTTTCACCCATTTATATCTCAGGGTCCCACATGCAAATTCAGTTCAGTTTTAAAGCAATTAATTAACTGAGAAAAATGCTCTAAAGAAAAATACTCTAATTTGTTGTTTTTGGTTTTTTTTTTGAAGGAAAAAAAGCAGGCAGATCTCTTTGAAAATTGCACACAAATCAAAAACCAGCAGTAAAAAGTGCCACAGGAGAATCCTTTAGAAATCTTTCAATTACATAGAGTCCCTCTGCAGGTTGTGCACCCAATTTCCTTGACATGCATAAAGTGTTTAATTTAAAAGTGATGACAAATGACAGATGTTTCTGTTATCCGCAATGTGCCCAAGCACCACTTCTTCTCTCCGTCTGACCACAGGGTTAAGAGCAGAATTAAATACAAAGTTCACTGTCAAATAACTATATCTTGGATGTAGAGTCCTCACAGCTTCCCATCTTCCTCTGCTCTGTGAACAGTGGATGAGTCGACAATAATGGGGCAATTGCACTGGGCTTTGGGGAACAATCCCCTGGCCAGTTCACAGGTGATGGTTGCATTGAGGATAGGGAGCCAGCTGAAAGGAGCCCCCCACCACCACCCCGCTCCCATCACTACCCCCGTTGTGAGCAGAGAAAAAAGGAAGGGGAGGTTTAATTTAGGGGATGGTGGCAAGGGGACCCTCAGGGTGTCACGTCGTGTAATACACAGCCATACCTGCACGTATTCTGTGCCAGACAAGTGAGCTGAAATGGGGGTTATGGCGGGGGTTCTGTCCTCCAAATATCCTGATGGCAGGCTGCAAGAGCTGGGAAATTAGCCATTTACAGGCAGATGTGTGGAGTGGAGATGGGTGTGGGCTCCTGCCTTATACCAGTTACATTTGCAAATGCTTCTTCCTGACCTTGGTGCCACGTCTGTTCTTATGAATTTTAATTAATGGAGGTAGATGAATAGATGTGTTATAGCCTGAAGTTTCTAAAAAAAAAAAAAAAAAGGGGACATATGTTATTTTTTCCAAGGTCATATGTTGATCCACTTTATTTCAGTTTGTGTTATTAGCTTTCAGTCCTGTAACTATTATTATTAAGTTTGTTTTAACCTGTAATATATTGTTTAGTTCCAGTTTTAATTATTGAGGCTCACTCAATCAGTCAATAAGCTGCTAAAATATATTGTTGGATAGTTATGTGTGGTTTACAAATGCTTTCAGATCTCAAGAACATTAGTACACTTAAGAAACATCAGCATTTCTGTGGCTGTAAAAGCAAATAGGGGCATCTTTCTTCACATTACAATTACATCTTAACACTTAACCACAAACCCACGTGTCCATGATTATAAAGGAGTAAATTGACTCTTACCAAATTAAAAGCATCTAACAGCTTAATCCTGCTTTAATAACATCACAGTGTAACACAATAAGGCTCGTGATAACCAATTTAAAAAGAATCTTAAATTATTCCAGTTTGCTCGCAGTTTAACTAATGAAAGCACCGAGCGTTAAAGTCAAATGAGTAAAATACGGCATGAACTTTACTCTGCTTTACCTTCATATCCATATAAAAATGAGCTCACGAGGCCTGAATTTAGATAATCAAGTAAAAGCCAGAGGGAAAGTTTACTTCTTCATTTTTATTTGTTTTACACAGTTGCAAACACTATGTAGCATTTCATTATGCTCACTTAGATTCCAGGTCAAACTATCACTGTTTATTATTGTTGCAGAAGTAGTATTTCACAAACATGGTAATTACCCTGGTAATTGCTGCACTGGGCGCCTTTTAAGGAACAGAAATTCCAGTACCGGTAGGCCTCCCTATGTTCCCTTAAACGTCCTCTGCTTTGTGAATAGTCTATTACACTGATTTGTGAATTTATCTTCAATTTCCCAGTAAACTCTTCTCCATCCACGTAAAGTCCCAGAGTTCAGTATGGTTAGACATGTAAACGCTGGACACAAGAGACAAAATTAAGTGTGCTGAGCAACTTAAGCCTGGGGTTTTTCATACACTGCAACAAGAAAATTAAAAAAAATAAAATATATAACTGTTTCCCAATAGGAGAAAGTGTGATCAAATGTAAACTTGATCGATGTGATGGAAATGTTTTGAACCATGCACGGTACATTTAGACGTTATCAGATCTATGTGTATTAAATCCAGTCATTATTTAGCAAGATTTCAACGAGAAGTCAATTATTTATAATCGTAAATGTATCATCATCAGCAGCAGTAGTAATAGTTTAAAAGTTAATAAATCAAAAGTCAAATTGATTTAATTTTAGGTAAATGTAGACAAACTCATGGTCAGATTCATTCATGCATACTGTAAAAAAATAGAGTGGGGTTAAAAATGTGCTGTTGTGGTACGGTGATGTAGAAATGGAGCCATCGTGGCTGGAAGCATCCGTACAGAAGAGTAAAACAGTCATCCCTGCGAGTGCAAATATTATCACTGCAGACAGAAATGTCATCGCTCTCGGTATCAATGTCATCACTGCAGGAAGAGACGTCATCTTGGGAAATAACACACCTTTGACTCCTGGTCAAATATAAAATGGCCAATTATCATCCCTGGAGCCAACTGAAAACATACTGAGTCGCTCTGTGATGTGACAACACTAAACAGAAACAAATTGAGCAGAACTGATGATTGACCAACACACAGCATGGAGACATTTTGGAGCAGAGGTGGATGAGGAATAACTTCTTAAGCTGGGATCAGCCTGCAGGGTAGAAAAAAAAAACAAAAAACAACTGAACAAATCTCTTATTTTCAGGTTGTCAGCTCGATTTCTTATAATACCTTACGTCCTACATTTGTGGAGAAGCTTCCACCTACAGAGGAGATAAGGTCAGGAAATGACAGGGAAAACAGCCTCTTGAGTTTGTAAACAGGATTTGGAAAACTGGACCATTTCGAATGTTGTAAATGTGCATTCTTGCAGTTTTCTTTGACAGAGTCAAGACAGTCACGGTGCTAAGCAATCAGTAAAATTACTGCAGATATATTCTTGGAAGGGAAGTGAAGAAAAACCAGTCAATTTCATTCCAGTTTATGCAATCATTCCAACGGCTGAGTAGACTTGGCCACAACATTGCTTATAAAAGGCAGCAGAGCCGAGATTTACAAAAAGGTGTAAACTGCACACGCTTTGGAACAAAGGACACAAAAATATACCATAATTATGGATCATGCATGACTCGTGCATTCAGTTTCCATTTGAAAACGGCAATCATTTGTGAAACATTAAGCTTTCATTTGCAGTTTGCGTGAAGGTATTGCTTGTAAATCTGTTTAGTAAAACAGGCTGCAGGACAGTCTCTGCAGGCAGCGCGTCGTGCATCGCTATTCTGACATCAGAAGCACAAGAACAGGTTTTTCTGGGTGGGTTTTCACGGAAAGCACATCAGTACATCAATACATTTGTTGCATGCTAAGGTTGGCATTTAGCCCATTACGCATCTGTGTTTCTCTGTCAAGGCCAGTTGAAGACGACCATCTTGAAATTTGAGGCGTGCATCTTCTTTCTCTGAAAATACTGCTTCTGTGCACAGCATCTGATATTCTCAAAAACTAGATGTTTGAGTAAAGCAAATTAAGAGATCTTTAGAGATGCAACAGCGTGAGCAATGAAGGAAAGAATAAGGTCTATATTGGAATCATCTTTCCATGTGTGCCCTAATGACTTTTGTTGTAAACAGGGGGGGTGCAATAATACTTTAGCTGTGAAGACAATCTGACCAATATCCTCCTTTGCACTTTACAAATACGATCCAAAATCTGTGTGTGTAATTTTCAAAGAAGAAATGAGTATAACAGTATTGTGGAGTTTCTTGGCTTTATTCTTTTTTTTTTGTTGTTATTTAGCAACAAATGTTACTTTGCTGCCCACCCTCGGAAGATCAGTGTGATAAATGGATCTGAAGCCTCAAGTTATATGAAGTGAGATAACGTCACAACACACTGTCGAGGTGTAACAACCAGTGTGACCCGACCTTCACAGTCCCCGAGCATCAGTGGCGTTGCACCACTGGGGATGAACTGAAAGAAACATTTGTAGAAAGTAGCAGCTGAATTGACAATATATACGCTAAATTCTATCACAGTTTTGAGTTATAACACAATATGTGTTTGGGTCAAAAGCAGTGTTGCACAAGGATTTTCTATGACAGGTCTTTTTAACGGTGACACATCCACACCTGTTAAGGTGCACAAGTATAATAAGCAATACAAACTGGTTTTCCAGTACATCTAAGAATTTCCCTATCACCTTAAATGGGGGTCTGTTGTTTAAAAAAACAAAAGTTTGCACATTCTTCCCATGCTTCTGGTGAACTTTTAGTCTGGCTTTCTTCCACACGTCCAGTGTGATGCAAGTTAGGCAAATTGATAGTTTGCAGATGTGATTATGAGCGTGAGCATGCATGGCTGTTCGTCTTGTTTGTCACTGTGCGGCCCCGTGATGGAGTGGCATCCTCTCTGGGGTGTACCCCATCGCTCACCCTGTGACAGACGAGATACGTTAGGATTGGATCCATGCCAAGGGGCAACTTCTGCTCTTTTTAGTTGAGCTCAACGCAGAAGTAGATAAAACTGATCCCCATGTTAAAATGTCCAAGAAATAAACATGTTCAATGATTGTGAACTGCAGACTGTCTTATGACGTATGATGAAACTTGTCGAATCATTTCTATGCAGGCGGAAACTGAACTGGCTTGCAATTACCTTTTTGGGAATTTTAGATATAAATGGGCGGTTGAATGTTGGCCTATAACTCCCTAAAATTTCTGGGGCGAGAGAGGGTTTTTTTGAGTTTTAACTGGTTTCATTACAGCAACATGTGGTATAAATCCTGATTGAGCTGAAATATTGACGTACCAATGAGAGGGAAAACATTTTTGAGGAGTGGAGTTGGAATGGGTCTAACAGGCATGTGGATGGTTTTGCTTTATTGATGGTGGAGGTCAGCTCAGAGAGGTCTAGAGGAGAGAAACAGTGTTCCTCAGTTCTGGTCCTCAGAGCCCCCTGTCCTGCATGTTTTAGACATTTCCCTGCTCTAACGAGTGAGTCGCTGGCAGACTTGTGTAGTCCTGGAAGACAAGGTGATGGGCTCCAGTCAGGAGCGACTGAGTGATGCTGGTTGGGCCTAGTTAATTGCTTTTTTTTCTTTTGCTTTTTTTTTTGTTAAAGAAGCTCATAAAGCTCATCAATTTTTATTTTCATTTTATCCTTTTATTAATGGAATAATAATGAATATCTATATGCAGTGGGAGTCTAATTTAGAGGAATACCACTGCCTCTCCATTTTAAACATTTTTTATGTGAGATCATGTGAATTACACCAGGGAGCTGAGCTCCGATGGTTAGCAGCCCTTTTTTTTCACAGGGCAACAGCATCTAAAGCTGAATGTAGCATATCTGCTGTATTATTGACAAGGCAATCAATATCTGCAGGAGTAATTTTCAGGTCATCACCCTCAGTTGTTCTACCATATTCTATCATGGGCAGTAGAGAAGCGATGGCCTCCTTAACTTTATTTACAGCGTTATCGGACAGACATCTGCTTTAATGATACCTTTTATTATGTCATACCTTTCCTTTATATCATGTCAAGAAAGTTCAATTGTTGCACATTAAAGGCAGATTTGGAGTCAGAAAATCTGCTACAATAACATTTTGTTGATGATTCAGAGGATGTGCGTGACAGTGACATCATGTTTTACCTGTCAATAAAGGTGCGCTCATGAAAAAGGAAAATAAAACACGACAGAGACGGTAACTGAGAAATGTTCCAAATGTTAACTCGTGCACGTTCAGAATTGCAATCATTTGCATGCCAAAGTTGCTGTGCTCTGTGTGTAAAGTGATGTTACAAACCAACAAAAATGACACTTTTCAAAAGAATATGTTTATTTTTTTTTAATTTTATTTAGTTATTTATTTCTCATCCTGCTCTCAGAAAACATTATTTCGGTTCTCCATAACATAATGCATAATTTTAAAAAAAATAAAGTGATCATTTTCTGTATATGTATTTACATAAATGTGTAATTTATCATATCTCTGTTGGAAGAGTTTAACAATGAACCTTGAAAGTGCTCGTAAAAGTGCTTGAAAGTGACACGAGAAAAAGTCTTTCAACCCTGCGCATTTAAAAACAATTTTCTCTCAAAATATAATTCAGCTTTAAACAGACTATTAAATACTTCAGCCTTTCCCCTGCTGCCAAAAAGGTTCAAGACTTATACCATTTCCTCGTCGGTTGGTTATAAAAGCTCTCCAAACAGATGCAGCAGAGTTGCTGCAGAGGATCTTGTTCTGGCAGCAATAAGGTGACATGTTTTTTTTTAAATTTCAGTTAAAATATGTTATGACATGTTTTGTGGTTTTGGATATTATTCAGATCATCTATCGCAAAACTCATTATGGTATACAGCGACATTTGTAGAGAAGCATGTATATACATGGGAATTTTGAGTTTCTTTAATTTGTTGATGTTTTCTACCAAAAGCTAATTTAATAGTTCAGTTTTTCTTATCTTTTACTGTGATGCTGCAGTCTCTATGAGAAACCTGCTCATGTCCTCATTCCCCTTGAACAAAATGCCTATTGGCACCAGAAATGATACTCCCATGACAGGTGAACAATGAAAATATGAACATTAATTTCTGCATACAGTGTTCATGTGATTGGGTCATTTCCCACAGCGGTCAGAGAAACAATTAAGGGAATTTAATGAGAATGATTGGGGAGTGCAGTGAGAGGACCGCTGTAATAATGGAGCACAATGATGGAGTGAGCCTGACGATGCAGAGACAGATTTATTAAATCCAAAAAAAAACAAAAGAAAAAAGAAAAAAGCAACACCAATTTTATTTCATCTTTGCTTTTTCACTGCCCCAGCTGTAATTTTCAATTCTATTTTATTTATATACCATCTATTACAATATAAATTGTCTCAAGGTACTTTACAGAAACCTAGATTATGAAACCTGAGCAAAAGAAGTTAACATTTCCTTTGCGGACAAATAAAAGTATTTTGAATAAAAGTATTTTGAGTTGAAACTCCCAGCTCAAGGAAAAAAACCTTTAGGCCAAACAGTGGCAAGGAAAAACTTTGAGCAGGACCTGGTTTATAAGGGGGGGAGGGGGTCTGTCCTCTACCTGCGTCTCACATATCCACTCGGCACCAACACAGTGATGGACACAGACACCAATAAGCTATTGCTGAGATGCTAGTCTGTCAAACTAGAAAAAAAAATGCAATTATTTGATGAGGGTTTGGGTTTCAAAGTGTCAGATCAGCAGCAGAAAAAATATATTTTGTCGAGAACAGTGTCATAAAGGGCAGTGCAGAGCATTTATTGAATTACATGCTGCATCAGTGGAGCCTGTTGAGCTTCATTGAGCGTTTTTATTTTTTTTTGCTGTGCTGCAGTGTATGACTGAAAAAGTTAGAAGTGGAATGATACTAAAGCAGCTGAACTGAAGACATACATGTACATGTAAACATGGTGGTTATAGTTTCAACATTCAGAATGGTGTCGCTGTGGGCTTTGATTTTAATTGAATATGGTTGTGATTGATCCTTATGTCGTCTAACCAGAGTACCAGACCACTTCCTAGGAGGTTTTTGACATTAATGAAGGGGAGTGCGTAAACAGTGATTAAATGATCCACTGCTGAAGTGCTCCCATACCCACACTCGTAGAATGACTCTTGACCGATCAAATTATGTGTTTGGAATTAAGGATAATGCAGTTGGGATACTTAAAGAACAGACATGCTAGTGCGACCGACTGAAAATGTGGAAGGTCCTGGCTCTAACAATACTGGACTGAGGCGAAGGCCTTTCACACAAAGATGGTGGGGTGTGGTTCTGCTCACCTGCAGGAGGGGAGACGGCTAAGGGAGAAGCACCAATGAGCCTGATCGGCACACCTGTGCTGCATGTGCCAATCAATGTCCCTCTATTTTAGAAGGAGCGCTCTGGCTCCAGGGACCACCAGGTCAGCTACTGCTGTGTTACTGCGGGTTTGAAATAAATGACAAGAAAACTGACTGCTGTTGCAGTGAGTTCTATGCAACATGGACCCACGTAGCTAAAAACTGCTACAGATGAATATTTAAAATATACATCTAAAACCGCTTATTTGAGTCTTCAGTGGTTCTGTGTCAAATGCTAAGGTACTCAAGCAGACAATGGTTACATGTTGATTTTTGCGTCCTTTTTTGCGTCCTTCGAAGGACGCATTTGAAGGCCGATTACATCACAGCGACGCACCGAAGGCTGTCCCGATTCGAAGGGTCCTTCAAATGCGTTGTCCTGTTCCCCGATTTGAAGGACAGGTTCGGTGTATCCTTCTCGGCCCGCCCTATCCCGAGATGCATTGTGGGTATACCGGAAAATTCTATTGTAGCCCGGGAATGGAGCTGTGTATGCAAAAATTAAAAGCCTAAAGCGGTTATGGTGATAAGCTTTTGTCATTTGTGTAGACACTTTTTGTATTTTATTTTGACTGAAATCATCAAGACAGCAAATGAGCTCATACAGCAGGTCCCGTAGTTCTTCAATTATTGCTGCTTTTATTAAGCTTTCATTAGCTTTCATTAAGCTGAGAAAACAGAACAGCCACCTCTTCGCAGGCGCTGTTTCTAAAATTAAAAAAGTAATTTAAAAAAACTTAAAATTTCGATCTCCATTCTCTCTTCAGCGCTGTCTGTCACGGTTGCTGGGCAACAGGACGTATGCCGAGGTAAGGGCGGGGGTAAATCTGAAGGCTAGACCGTCCCAATTCACAGCTGCTGACTTCCAGCCTACCTGGGCTTCGGAGGATGCGGCCTACGTAGACTACGTAGGACAGGGCCTTCGAAGGATGCGGCCGCTGGATTGGGACAGACCCAAAGTATTTACTTCTTCAATGTAGCTTAGCATGCTAACATTAGTAACTTTTTTGGCCTGAGTTCCCTGTTCTTTAACTTGGAATGCGAAGATGAACACATTTTTAAGAGCACATGCTGATGCACAAAAGAAATGCCATTAGATTTGGTCATTAATCAAACAAAAGAAAAACATGACATCAGTACCAAAGTCATTAAAACTTTTGTTGAAGGGAACACAAGTGTGAGAACCAAATAGCTAATGCTGTGACATTTCAGTCAAAATAACAAATGCCAGCCCAAAGTGGCATCAGAGGATAAGTTAAGAGTTGTTTTCTTTTCTTCCCATGGAACACAGCTCAGAACTGTGTGTCAGTCCATCTTAAAGATGCTGATATTGTTTAACTAAATAAGTAAGTACTATATCTTGTCACTGGTAAAAGCTGAAGCCATCGATACGTTCTCGCAGGCATGTGATTCTAAATCACACATTGGAATAAGAGAGAAGCCGGCGCATAACCAAATCTATCAGGCTATCAGGATTCATCCCTCTGGGATCATAACTGTCTGTACACAGTTTCATTGTAAACCATAAAACAGCTGCTGAGACAATCAGCCTGGAGCAAAGTGGCAAAGCCGTCATTTGACACTATTGAGCAGTCTGAAAAGATCACAGTTTCTTAGTTATTACACTAATTAATGCTATTGAAAGAATACTGGATAAAACCAAAAAAAGGCTAATGAATATGACAAACGCCCCGATTTTTGTCCGTGTGAGGAGTGCGATCCCTCCTGTCTTGATAATGTCTAAGCGCTTTGCTCTTTCCTGTTGCTCCGTTTCATCACTCTCCTTTGGTCAGGACAAACTTGTTCATTTTACACAGTTTTTATACAGTGTTTTTTTTCTCGGGCAAATATATGTAATGTGGGAAATGAAAGGCAAGCGATGATAAAATTACAGAGAGAAAATGAAAGAGTAAAACAAATGAGGAGAAAGAAAGGAACAAGGACGATTTTGTCACCCTTTCCTCAGACTGCTGTGCTTTATCAGCAGGATGGTCATCTAATCAGCCTTCACAGTGGAACAACTACAGCTAATAGCATCAATGATAAATCATATTGACAGCCATTGCCTGGCAGAAAAAAGGTAAATGATAGAAGACAAAAAGTGGAGCTGTTGGAAAAATAGACTAAAATTAAGGGAATTACAGTCTAAAGTAGACTAATGGACACATACAGAAAAAAAAATTCCAAAAGAAGAGAAATGCATCCAAATTAATTGCACAAATGTAATCCGTCTGCTTAATTCACTTGAATGAATTCCACCATCTCTTTCCAACTGTCACCACCCCCACCTAATCAGTGTACCTCTGCCTTCACTTCTCCTGCCTTCCATCCGCCCACACAGCGCCTGTTACCACAACTTAATATGAGTGAAAATAAATGGTTGGAAGTATTTCTAGATTCTACTAAAACTGTACTTTGCATAATGAAAAAAATGGAATTCAATAGCCAGCTTATTATATGCCGAATCCTGCAACCTGCAATCTATTTTTGTGGAATTACAGTGTAAAGAGGAAAAATGAGTCGAGTCTCTGAACCTTAGAGATGGAAGGAGAGGACAAACATGGATAACATACTGAGAGATATGGGGGTGGAGGTTGGGACCAATCAGCTGACTCGTTAGACACATCCTCCTCCATTATTGATGAAACTGATGGACAGAAGGTTTTAGGAAGGCCTGCTGTTGAAATGTGTCTGGTTGCCATCTAACATTAATTGACACAGCTCTGGCACCTGTCTTTTGAGGACTACCATTTCAGTTAACCTATGATTTATTTATAGTGACACACAACTGAGTAGACCTAAGCTTTGCTGCCTCAAAAACTGTAGAACTGTAGATTACCTAAAAAAGTGAGGGGACAAGTCAAGACAGGCACTGACAATAATGATTGAATGCCAAAACAGCATTATCATTAGTCCTTATTGAGTTAAATAATAATAACAACAATAATAGTAAGGTACTTCCATGATAGAAAAGACAGGATGCAAGCAGGGCCGCCTTAACCTAATGTTAGGCTGAGAGGTTTTGTAGGCCCCCCATCCTTGCGATTCATAGAGTCTCATTTTTTAAAGTGTAATATCTAGGTAATCTACATCACATAATGCATTAGTTTCTTTCAAGGCATACAACAGTGAGTTTT